>VMBQ01000534.1:0-261429 GCA_007657795.1 Dreissena rostriformis | reverse complement strand
TATATATTTCACTTTCTATGCTCACTCAAATGGTATCATAACATATGGTGTGTTATTATAATAATATGCACTATTTTATTGTTTGCATTTGTTAAGCTCATCCATTATTAAGTTCAGGTGACACTGTTCAAACAAAACGGACACTGTCATTTATTTATTACACGTAGATCGTTGTTGATTAGATCACATGTTTGAACAATTCAGTTTATCAGACAGGCCAGTTGGTGCTAACCAACAAATAGTTGATAAAACGTGTTCATCGAATAAAATATATCTTGTTTACGTAAAAGTCATGCGCATAAGTTTTATGATTTAATGTACTCTAATGTGGTAAGACTGCTGATGACACATCCGACATCGTGAAGATTATGCGCGTGGATAGTCAGAATAAAGGCCTGATATGTAATAAGACAATGATTTAGTGTGAGTAATGTCTGGGATTTAAAGTTTAAGCTGAATTTGTAAATACGAAGGTGATACCACATGATTAGACATGTGCTGATGACACATCAGACATCGTGAAGATTATGCGCGTGGATAGTCAGAATACAGGCCTGGTATGTAATAAGACAATGATTAAGTGTGAGTAATGTCTGGGATTTAAGACTTTTAGCTGAATTTGTAAATACGAAGGTGATACCACATGATTAGATATGTAACTCGTAGTACTATACGACGTTAGCGTTAACGTGTTTGTTGGAAGAAAACTTGAAAGATGGACGTTCGGCAGAATCTCTTTATTGTCATTAAAAGCTCTTTGTAAACAACAATATTATATTCGATCGGTCACCACATTTGCCGATTACTTTTGAAAATTCATCGCTTACTAAAGAACATACACTTATAATCGAGTGCGTGCAAGGATTAAGCAGATGAACGTTCAAAATTCAACACAAAACTTCAGAGCTCAACATTACTAACCTCACACAGCTTCAACACAATGTAAGCCTAAGCTAAATTGTTCATCACTACTAACAATGTTAATTGTTTTATATTGTTTTGATATTGCAGTTAACCCCCCAAAATAGTTTCAGGTTCTTCTCCCTACACAGATGAGGTAATAATTGGCATGTTTCACAAGAAACAAAACACCAAACGTTACTTATTTTTGTTATTTATTTTCTATACGATTGTCCCTAGAGAGGAAAAATATACGAATGAAAAGACATGAACATGTAATTCGCTTACTTTTCTCTGTACAAGAATAAATTACTTTCACACTAAGACAAGAAGTGGCAGAGCGTCATAGCAGAATGGTTTCAAAGCTCGTACGTATAACATTCAAACCATAAATTGCAATATTTCAAATTGATACCCTAAACCGATTTCAAGAAATGAGAATTGTCAAACGAGTTATAAAATATTAACGTCGTAACGTATATTTGATAACGGTTAAGGTTATATGTAGCGTTCATACTAACATTTGCAGTCTCAATTATTGCTTTTATAACATTACTACTTACTGTTTTTTTTATATAAGATTCACCCTCGTTTAAGCGAAAACTGGAATATGTTTTCTTGAGCTGATTTCCTGATAACGGCAGGATCGTATACTAGACACGAAAAAGACACTACTGTTTGTGATCCTTGGGATTGTCAAATAGCCCTGTTTGTCTCTCAGATAGTGATTGCCATCAAACTGTGAAATAGAAGTTCACACGTCGGTAGCAAGCATCTTGGAGAAAGTTAACAAATCTAAAATATGATGCAGACATTGGAAATATATTTAAAAACATGAATAAGGTAATCACTTATTTGCATGTAGATAAATGGGTCTGCTTTGTTAAGCTAACATGTGCACTAAATGCTAGGGATGAGGTCCTATGACCCGCCTTTAACGTTTTTTCGTCGGCGTTTTTCGTTTTGGCTTGTGTCCTCATTTTCGTTGAATGAAATCTTACGCTTAGGCAAACTGACAATTTCGTTTTGGTGAACCTCTACACCAGTTATATAAATCATTACGATCAATTGCATCAGTAAATACGATTGAAAAAGACTGTAACACATTGTTAGAAATATATACATTTTCTCATTTGTATTGGCGAATATACACATAAACAGAATAACTCGATTTACCAAGGATGAGTGGATTGTTTGTTTGTTAAAAGAAACGTATAGCTTACCAAAAAGCAGGAGAACCATAAAACCAACATAACTATATGTTAGACAAGAAGGCATCACTTCTAAATATGACAGAACCATAACGAGATGAATTATACATAGGAGTTACTACGCCATCATTCGACACTTGTTATGATATATTATGACATTAAATGAAGATACAGATCTAGTCCAATATAACTGATGTCGCATCAAGCGTCNTATATATATATTTCACTTTCTATGCTCACTCAAATGGTATCATAACATATGGTGTGTTATTACAATAATATGCACTATTTTATTGTTTGAATTGTTAAGCTCTGGTCTAGGGATGAGGTCCTATGACCCGCCTTTAACGTTTTTTCGTCGGCGTTTTACGTTTTGGCTTGTGTCCTCATTTTCGTTGAATGAAATCTTACGCTTAGCCAAACTGACAATTTCGTTTTGGTGAACCTCTACACCAGTTATATAAATCATTCCGATCAATTGCATCCGTAAATACGATTGACAAAGACTGTAACAAATTGTTAGAAATATATACATTTTCTCATTTGCATTGGCGAATATACACATACGCAGAATAACTCGATTTACAAAGGATGAGTGGATTGTTTGTTTGTTAAAAGAAACGTATACCTTACCACAAAGCAGGAGAACCATAAAACCAACGTAACTATATGTTGGACAAGAAGGCATCACTTCTAAATATGACAGAACCCTAACGAGATGAATTATACATAGGAGTTACTACGCCATCATTGTACACTTGTTATGATATATTATGACATTAAATGAAGATACAGATCTAGTCCAATATAACTGATGTCGCATCAAGCGTCTTTTAGTTGAAATTACGAATTTATTCATAGCTTATTAAACCACATTTAACATAACTGTTTAATGGTGAATACCTATGCCTTTACCAAAACTTACGACACTGTGCGCACCTTGCATGCAATACATTTGATTGATGATTTGCTGTGATCTGGAATAACTTAAAATCTATTTATTACTTAAACGTTATTATACCGGAAATACAGGTACATATTTGTTATTTTAATATTATAGCTTTTGTCTCCTGTTTATAGTTTTGCAAATACACACTTTGAATTATTATGAGACTCGTTTTTTTACACACAACCATGACATCCTTATAAATATTAACTACATGAGAAGCTTGAATCCAATTCATTTCAAATAAATATATCGTTTTTATATTATGTAATCACTTATTTAAGGTAATTTAACATCGGAACATAAACACAAAAATAGTAGACAATAAATGTTGGTGGATATGGTTGATAAGCATGATACATACAATATTTTCATTAAAACAGAACGGAATTGATTTTTGATTTGAATATGTTGATGGATATTCGGTAGCCATACATATGTATGAGAGTAGTTTAGTGATGATATGCTCTAGATTGGTTCTATGTGGATGGACAAGTACATGTCACATTAATTGAAAGATGCAATTTTAGCATGAAACAACGTGCGTTCGATCTAAGATAATACAAAAGGTGTATCCTTATCGATTCTCAAAATATATTTATTCTTGTCAACAATTCTGATTTAGAGTATGTCCGCTACTTTTATTCATAAATACTTTATATATAAATTGTTTGAGTTTAATGCGTACATGTAGTTCTCTTTAGTGTATTCATCTTAAGTTCAAAATGTTCAGTTTCCATGCAAATGAGGACCAAGACGATCGTTAACAATTAATTTGACAAGACTGGTGCATATAGATCAGTATGTCACATTTTGTTCCAAAGAGAAGTAGACGGAGACACTAATACGTCTGGGTTTTGAATTAATTACGACGCATATCCGATCGTAATACAATGAACTCTGTCCAGTCTAGGAATGTACATTTATACAGTTATTTTCCTCTTATCGGTTTGGAACAANTATATTATATATTATATATTATATATTATATATTATATATTATATATTATATATTATATATTATATATTATATATTTAATATATAATATATAATATAATAAATAAAATATATAATATATAATATATAACATAAAATAAATAAAATATAAAATTTGTACTATATAATATTTATATTAAATAATATAATATATAATATTTACAACACTGTACAACAATGTGCAATGGTACAGGGGACACTCTTCGGTGTAATATAAGAAATAGTAAACTCCACTTCGGTCCCAATGGCATTATAGTGACCAGCCAGGCAGCCAAAAACTGTATATGGACCTCAGCCTACGGCTTCGGTCCATATACGGTTGGTGGCTGCCTTGCTGGTCACTATGATGCCATAGGGACCTCAGTGTGTTTACTATTTCTTATGTATATCATAGCAATTCAGCAAATCGTTTGGCTGACAAAACATAAATAAATTGGTAGCGTAAACTTTATCAAATTGTATATCAATATAGTATATGTTCATTATATGTATATTAACCGTTGCTTACGAAAGTCTTGTCTGTCAAATGTTTTTTTTTTTACATCAAATGAATCTTTAGTTATAATCGATTTTCTGTAATATTTTACTTGCCTTCATTTTCTTTTCCGTCGCAACTTATTATGTGGAGTAAGGCTTTAGAGTAAAATTATGTATCTCAGAAAGAAATGCTCAGCGCATACAACACTTTTACACTTTACTCACAAGATACAGATGTCCCTTGCTGAAATTAATTAGGGACTTTGAAACCTTATATAAGAACTCTAATGGGACAAGAATAATTCAATCTACATTCAGGAAACACAAAATGGATAGATGATAAGATTTAGTGGACGACAAATTGGGAAGACATATGAAGTTAATAACCTCAATGATACTAATATTCTATGTCTGCATAATGCTCGAAAACATTTAGAATGCGCCGTCTCCGCTGTTAATCGACAGTGTGTCGCATTGCATGAACATATTTTATTGCCGATTTTATATGTACATACAGAACATAAAATGGATTGCTTACCGTTCAAATGCAAATTTTATAAAGATCAAGTTTCGTTTATTTTTGGAACAACATAAATATCTGTGATTATACAAGACATGGTTTAACCTGTACATTTAAGAAGCAAACTGAAGCCATAATGTCACGTGATTGTGCATTTGATATCGCTTAAGGTTATATGTTACATGAACACTTACATTTGCAGACAAACTATTGCTTTTAAAAATAGAACGTACTGTTTTATTTCTATATTTGATTCATCCGCTTTTAAGCGCAAACTACAATCCGTTTTCTTGCGCTTATATCCTGATAACGTCAAGGCAGTATACTAGATGGTACAAACAAAAGACTGACATGTTGGTGAATCTTGGGATTTTTTAATAGCCCTGTTTGTCTTTCAGATAGTAATTACTATCAAACTGTGAAATAGTATTTCGCACGTCGATAGCAAAGCATCTTGAAGAGAACACTAATGGGACAACACATGTGTCATATAATTGTGAACTTCATCTGGACTTGAATTAATTGCCCCAATGCCGTTCAAATGCAAATTTTATAAAGAGCAAGTTTCGTTTATTTTGGGAATAACGTAAATATCTGTGACTATACAAGACATGGTTAAACCTGTACATTTAAGAAGCAAACTGTAGCCATAATGTCACGTGATTTATAAATTCTTAACTCTCAACACAATTGAATTGAATTCTGCGAATTATGCGAGCATGTGCACATTGTATTGTGATATGAGAAGTTTGATGTTCAGTTTGGATAAATTTCATTTTCAAAGACACACCAGTTGTAAAAACGATAAGCAATTGTGGTAATGATGATCTAATTTTACCACAAAATTGATATTCAAGTATTATGTCGGAATGCGACTTTATTTTTAAGTTAATGACCATTCTCGTATAAGAGCATATTATACCTGTTTCTATAATATATATTTCTTTTTTTTTTCACTTTCTATGCTCACTCAAATGGTATCATAACGTATGGTGTGGTACTTCAATAATACACACTATGTTATTGTTTGCATTTGTTAAGTTCATCCACTATTTAAGTTCAGGTGAAACTGTTAAAACAAAACGGACACTGTTAAATTAAACCAGGGCACACATAGTGGCCGTTTAAACTGCATGTCCTATCTATCGACTAGTATACGTAATACCATATACCGTATTGACTACGTCATTAATTTAAGTTCAGGTGATACTGTTAAAACAAAACAGACACTGATGAATTAAAGACGTTTAGCTGAATTTGTAAATACGAAGGTGAAACCACATGATTAGACATGTAACTCTTAGTACTATACGACGTTACGTTAAAGTGTTTGATAGAACAAAACTTTAAAGATGTGGATTTTCAGTAGAATTTATTTATTGGCAGTGAATGCTCGTTGTAAATAATCACATGTTTTTCGATTTGTCCCCATATTTGACAAAAAGTCATCAGTAACTAAAGAACATGCAAGTATAATCGAGTTTGTGCAAGCATTAAGCAAATGAACGTTCAAAAAGCTTGTCAACACTTCACAGCACAACATTACTGACCACACAGTGTTAACATAATGTAAGCCTAAGCTACATTGATCTTCACTACGAACAATGTTCATGTTTTATATTTATTTGATATGGCAGTAAAACAACTAAAATAATTAAACGTACTACTCCCGACACAAATGCAGTAATAATTTGGCATATTTGACAAGAAGTTACAACACCAAACGTTACTTATTTGTGTGACTTATTTCTATAAGATTGTACTCAAATTGGAAAAAATATGCGAATGATAATGCATGAAAGTTTAATTCGCTTACTTCTTTCTGTAAGGCAGAAATCACTATCACACTTCACCAAAGAAGATGCCGAGCGTCATAGAAGAATGGTTTTAATTCTAATTTTAATGTAAAAAAAATCAATAAATAGATTGTGACATTTTACGTTGATATCCTAAACCGATTTTAAGAAATTAGAATTATCAAACGATTTATAAAATTAAAACGTCACTTGTGATATCGCTTAAGGGTAAATGTTACATGAACACTTACATTTGCAGACAAAATATTGCTTTTAAAACTAGAACGTACTGTTTTATTTCTATATTTGATTCATCCGCTTTTAAGCGCAAACTACAATCCGTTTTCTTGAGCTTATATCCTGATAACGTCAAGGCAGTATACTAGATACTCAAACAAAAGACTGACATGTTTGTCACTCTTGGGATTTTTGAATAGCCCAGTTTGTCTCTCAGATAGTAATTGCTATCAAACTGTGAAATAGTAATTACGTCATTAATTTAAGTTCAGGTGACACTGTTAAAACAAAACAGACACTGATGAATTAAAGAAGTTTAGCTGAATTTGTAAATACAAAGTTGAAACCACATGATTAGACATGTAACTCTTAGTACTATACGACGTTACGTAAATGTGTTTGATAGAACAAAACTTTAAAGATGTGGATTTTCTGTAGAATTTATTTATTGGCAGTGAATGCTCGTTGTAAATAATCACATGTTTTTCGATTTGTCCCCATATTTGACGAAAATTCATCAGTAACTAAAGAACATGCAAGTATAATTGAGTTTGTGCAAGCATTAAGCAAATGAACGTTCAAAAAGCTTGTCAACACTTCACAGCACAACATTACTGACCTCACACAGTGTTAACATAATGTAAGCCTAAGCTACATTGATCTTCACTACGAACAATGTTTAATGTTTTATATTTATTTGAGATGGCAGTAAAACAACTAAAATAGTTAAACGTACTACTCCCGACACAAATGCAGTAATAATTTGGCATATTTGACAAGAAGTTACAACACCAAACGTTACTTATTTGTGTGACTTATTTCTATAAGATTGTACTCAAATTGGAAAAAATATGCGAATGATAATGCATGAAAGTTTAATTCGCTTACTTCTTTCTGTAAGGCAGAAATCACTATCACACTTCACCAAAGAAGATGCCGAGCGTCATAGAAGAATGGTTTTAATTCTAATTTTAATGTAAAAAAAATCAATAAATAGATTGTGACATTTTACGTTGATATCCTAAACCGATTTTAAGAAATTAGAATTATCAAACGATTTATAAAATTAAAACGTCACTTGTGATATCGCTTAAGGGTAAATGTTACATGAACACTTACATTTGCAGACAAAATATTGCTTTTAAAACTAGAACGTACTGTTTTATTTCTATATTTGATTCATCCGCTTTTAAGCGCAAACTACAATCCGTTTTCTTGAGCTTATATCCTGATAACGTCAAGGCAGTATACTAGATGATACAAGCAAAAGACATACACGTTGGTGACTATTGGGATTTTTTAATAGCCCTGTTTGTCTCTCAGATAGTAATTGCTATCAAACTGTGAAATAGTATTTCGCACGTCGATAGCAAAGCATCTTGAAGAGAGTTTACAAATCTAAAATATGATGCACTCATTGTAAAGACATGTTAAAACATAAATAAGGCAATCACTCATTAGAATGTGCATAGTTGGTTTGCTTTGTTAAGCTCACATGAGCACTAAATGCTAGGGATGAGGTCCTATGACCAGCCATTGTCCGTGGGAGTTCTTTGTTTTGGCGTGTTTCCTCATTTTCATTGAATGAATCTTACGCTTAGCCAACCTGAAAATCTTCGTTTTTGTGATCCTCTACACCAGTTATATTAATCATTCCGATCAATTGCATCCGTAAATACGATTCGCAAAGACTGTTAGAAATAGATACATTTCCTCATTTGTATTGGCGAATATACGCATAAGCGGAATAACTAGATTTACAAAGGTGAGTGGATTGTTTGTTTGTTAAAAGAAACATATACCTGACTGGAAAGCAAGAGAACCATAAAACCAACGTAACCATATGTTGGACAGGAATACATTAGTTATAAATATGACAGAAACATAACGAGATGAATTATACAAAGGAGTTACCACGCCATCATTCGACACATGTTATGATATATTATGACATTAAACGAAGATGCAGATCTTGTCCAATATAACTGATGGCGCATCAAGCGTCTTTTAAATTGAAATGACGAATTTATTTGCAGCTAATTAAACGACATATAACATAACTGTTTTAATGGTAAATACCGATGCCTTTACCAAAACTACTGGACTTCTTAAGAGAACTTAACGATCTCCCATATCAGTATTAATTGGTATTGCTAGTAAAGACCTGGAATGTTTCCTCAGCCTATAAACTGACGAATGATGACTCACTATTTTATATAAATGGAATATGTATCTCTCATTGTAAGTTCCCTATTTCCAGACAAATCACGTTTATACAATAATGCCACATTTGGGAAATATTAGTCAGTGGCCTTTTTCTGAAAATGAGCAATATCTAATTCTTTTCATAATAGCCTCTTTGTATTGGCATGGATATTAGTTAAACATTATTTTTATAATACTTTTTGTTGAAATATATAAAACATTTTTATGTGATTGAAATTTATGAAAATAAGGATATTCAATAAAGATTTAAATGTAGAATCATATTAGGCACGGAAATGCGTAATGGAACTAAAGCATACGATGTCAAAAATGTCTTTTCCGGTTCCTGTGGTATTCAAGTATGTGCATACATAGCTCGCAAATATTAACTTTACACTGACTTTTTCGCACAAATATGCTATGGTGATTACATTAGTAACAAGAATATCATATTCACTGTTATATTGTCATTTATTTAGGGAAATACGTGCACGAACAAAACTGATTCAGACTATTGGTCAAAATTAAAGCCTGTAATTTATGCAAATAGAGTTATTAATAATTAGGATAATATTGAATATTCATATATGAAGTTCAATATGTTTAATGAATTACGAAACAGTTCCACGACCTGATTCCGGAACAAAAATAAACCAAGTCAATATTTCAGATGTATTGTTTTAAATATAAAATATCTAATAAACATGCATATGTAAACATTTTATGGTATTGCTCGCCAAAATGAGCATGACAATTTAACTTTAGGCATATACATAGAAGTGTATGCAAAGCTAAGAGTTTTTAGAAATAGAGCATATAAAAATGAATGGAGCTGAAACAGACGTTATGACTTCTTATTGTAAGGTATTTATTTTCGATTCTGAAATCGTAGTATATACGTTTTTATCTATTTCTATACTCACAAAATTGTCTATTCTTTGTCGGTTACATTAGTTTTCTTCCACTTGTTTTCCTTGGCCAATCTATTTATCAGAATTAAATTTTAGTGGCTGAAATTAAATACTGAATTTGAACTAAATATACGTAGCTGAGACACGAATAGTTCAATATGCATTCAGGAAACATACACTGGCTTGTTGACAATATATAGTGGCAGCAAAAAAGTAAGATATATTCGCTGTCAAAAGTCATGAATAGGCAGTTAAGAATGAGTTGCCTTATTTCGACACTGTGCGCACCTTGCATGCAACACATTTGATTGATGATTTGTTGTGATCTGGCATAACTTAAAGTTTGTTGATTACTCAAACGTAATTATACCGGAAATACAGGTACATATTTTAATGTTATAGCTAATGTCTCCTGATTTGCGTGTTGACAATACACGCTTTGAAATTATTATAAAACTCGTTTTGTTTACACACAAAAAAGAAATCCTAATAACTATTAACTACATTATGACTTGCATCCAATTCATTTCAAATAAATATATATATATATTTTTTAATTCTGTTATAACTTATTAAAGATAATATTTAACATCGGAACATTAACACAAAAATAGTAGACAATAACTGTTGGTGGATATGGCATGATACATACAATATTGTCATTAAAACAGGACGGAATTATGATTTAAATATGTTGGTGGATATTGGGTAGCCATACATATGTATAAGAGTAGTTTAGTGATGACATGCTCTCGATTCTATGAGAATGGAAAAATACATGTCACATTAATTGAAAGATACAATTTAGCATTAAACAATGTGCTTTCGATCTAAGATAAAACAAAACGTGTATACTTATCGATTCCCAAAATTTATTTATTCTTGTCAACAATTCTGATTAAGAGTATGTCTGCTACTTTAATTAATAAATACTTTATATATAAATTGTTTGAGTTTAATACGTAGTTCTCTATAGTATATTAATCTTAAGTTTGACACCACAATGTTCAGTTTCCATGCAAATGAGGACCAAGACGATCGTAAACAATTAATTTGACAAGACTGGTGCATATGGATCAGTATGTCACATTTTGTTTCAAAGTGAAGTAGACGAAGACACTAATACGTATGGGTTTTGTATTAATGACGACAAGTATCCGATCGTAACACAATAGACTCCGTCCAGTCTAGGAATGTACATTTATATATTTATTTTCCTCTTGTCGGTTTTGGAACGAACGCACAATTTCTCCATCATCAACTTCATGACATGCTGTTTTTACGCTAAAATTTAATGTCACATGAACACTTTAACATGCACAAACAATCTTGCATCGAGTGTTGCTAAGTTACAAAGTTAAGATGTTTGTCTTGCACAATACTATAATAATACCACTACGAATGCAATAGTCCCAATTCATAAACGCCGACTAATTTAATATACGAAATAATTTACAATGCTTCTAAACTAAATACAAAAATGTGTCACACATATTGAGTAGTCTCTGCAAACCTGAAATTATTGTCAGACGTTCTTAATAAGGTTTCTCCGTGTTTTAAGGCACTGCATGGCTTCTTTAGGTAATTTCCGTTATGAAAGGTAATGTCAAGACTTCGCACTAGATGATACAAGATATAGACAGAACTTTTATTGACCGTAAGGACAGCTCTGTTTCTCTCTTAACAATGTAATTGCAATCTTAGTGTGAATCGAGTCTTTCTTTACGTCAGCTTGAGACGATATAAAGAACTAATTTAAGACCATAAACAAGACGTATCAATTCTGTCTCAGAGGGAAAGTCATTTAATTTACTGTTAAATTAGAAATTAAATACCATACATGGTCTTACTATAAGTATAACAATACATTTTAAAAACGCATTTATGTCTATATGGGTGGAATTGGCTCCAAAATTGCATTCGCATAAGACTTTTGAACTAATGTAAGTAAATACATTAATGAAACAACGTATGCAATGGCGGAAACAGACTGTGAGGCAGAGGGCATTATTTATATATAACCTACTAACCATATATGCGTATGTCTGCATCTCAATGTTCTGTCAGAAGCGAACCTACCGCTATATTACATTCACTTTTTGTCATCATTGTTTCTACTGACTGTTAAATATTTTGTATTGTGATTTCTGTAAACATATACGTTTGAAATAGAACACGTTTACACTAGGTCGGTGGATGACGGACACATCTCACACCTGCAAACAAATTACCTTTGCAGTGAACCATTTGAAACAAAGCAATGCATCAATGATTTTTGTATCATTTTCTATACCAACTTTCCTAAGAAAACTCAACTAATATCCAAACTTCTGTAAAACATAACATGATTTGTTTATAAACTTTGTCGAAAACTACGGTACTAAAAAATGTAATCTTTTGGATAGTGCTTTAAAAATGGATTTTGCCGTTTCGTTACCTGAAGTAGATATAAGAAGGTTTTTACAATTGTAAGAATTTTTCGCAAACGATTTAAACCTAAGTTAGATTGCCGTGCCCCCTCCCCCTTGTGCAGCCAACTACATCGCTTATAACAAGACTGCATAACGCATAAGACAAAGACACCAATTTTGTCCTTGTAATTATATGTCCAACTGACTGATGCAATAAACCTAATACAAAGACTTCATATAAATCTCACAGCAGTGTGTCTGTCCAAAGTCTTAAGTGCAATATCCTTTGAAATGAATGTTGATAATGACATTAAAGGTTAGTGCACAAAGTAAAAAGTGCTTTTTACACAGTTTGTACGTTCTTATTTATTCCGAGAAAAAGGTACGACCTTCGATATCGTGGTTAATTACAAGTGCTGCTATTGACGTCTCGTTCTTGTGATTGTATGTCTGAACCATCCACTGATTTGCTATTTTGAAGGTACGTTATATTCAATATCACCTCGCTTCGAGACAAAAACATAATCTAAACAGCACGTTTGGGAAATATCACTATTCTCGTTTCGTTTATATTTTGCACATTTTGTGTGAATATCATGAGAAAATAACAGTTTAAAAACATATTAACACGGTCATGTCATTTTCAGGAAAAAACAATAAATGACAACATTCAGTAGAAATAATGAACACACAATAGTAAGAAACATATAGGACTAATTCATTAACAATATTTTGAATAATTTGATTATTTCTTATAAAATATGTAGTTTATTTTGATTCGGTGCACTGGACACTTTGTTTGCATCGAGTGTTTGCAGTATACTATAAACCCCTGTCATCGATTTCATACCGTACATTTAGTGTAACGTAACCATTGTTCTTAATCAGGTCATACCCTCATGTATTTTATATTGTCGTACGCATGTGTAAATGTGTTTTAAATACGAAACGTCCCTGCTTGTTCACCGAGAGTGTAAAACTGTTAAAACAACAATGCTAGAATAGTCTTTTGAGATGTTATAAATGGATTCAATGAAAATCGTTGTTGCTGACCACACTTATCCATACGCAAGTTTATTAGCTATGTAACCGTCTATTAGAATCGCGTATTTGTATTATTTATGCAATCGTTATGTTTTACATATGAATGAAATGTATCACAATTCATAAGACAAATGTCGAATTCAAAAAGTTATTGATAAAGCATCCATTCATTTTCGCAATAAATTTGAATGCACGTTTTATAGTCTTAAAACGCAATAAAATATTATGATGTTACCTGAACTTGTAATTCATTCGTAGTCCTCGAGACTTGGCCATTGTAGCGATTGCATAATATTTCAATGTTTCAACTTTTTTTCTGAGAATTTTTCATTTCATATGTTTGGATTTCATCGATGTCCCCAAAATAAACAAAATAAATTCCGTAAAAGAAGGATGCTTCACATTTCACGTTGGTCTCAAAATATTCGCAACCAAAATATGGAGATGTGCAATCTCGCCCATTGGTTAGTTTGCTTATTCAGTTTCATCCGTGTGACAACTGTACTGTTTGGGTTGCGCATGATACAATTTAAAATTTGAGTTTTTGCAAAAATGAGCCATAGCTGTGGGGATGTCAGATTTAGTTTCAAAAGGGGTCATAACTGAAGTTCTATCCAAAAAAATCGGACCTATAATACGGAGGAGCGCAGGTCAGAATGCTGGTTGGTATGTTTGTAAAGGTTCATATCTCTAGCAGGAAATACATTTTGCGTTATGAACGAAACAAGTTAGAAAATGTAAATTTAAGTATGGAAAGGGGCAATAACTCTGGTTATGTTGAAAATGATAGAACCAAACTATGGGAATGCGCAAGTGGACATGCTGGTTTGTAAAGTTTCATCCCACTTGCAGCGGTACTTTTGTAGTTATGCGTGACCCATTAATCCAATAGATGGACCACAGTGCAGACGGACGGACGGACGGAAGGTATAACGACACACGGACTGACGGACGGACGGATAAGTGTATATTTATATGCCCTCCTGTGAAAGAAGGGGGGGGGGTAAAAGAAATGATATAACCGAGAGAATTATAGTAAAAGTTATAATCACCAGGAGATACATTCTTGTTTCTATTCGCTATCTTTTATTTAAACAAGCGACCCAAAAATGAAAGGAAATCAACACAACACATGCCTGATGCTAACAACTGGAATCACGGCCTTTGTACAACTAACGAATGCTCCTGTGTCGGTATATCTATCAATCAATCATTACGCAATATTGCTTTGGAATGGTTGTGTGTGGACATTGATGCACACACTGGCGTTATTTAATCTGGTTTTGCAATAATGTCTGCAATAATGCGCAACCAATGGTCGCAATGAACAATGCGCTTAACATCCAATATATGAGAGGGCATAATATAATGAATAACAATTGACAAGATGTACTTTATTCAATGTGTAAGATTTGCCATTTTAAAGATATTGCATACTCTAGAATTCATACTGATTTTATATTGATGTCAATTTTATGTAAAATATATTTTAATTTTGAAGAAAATTGCCCAAACTTAATGATGAGCTTCATCTGCAAGTTACATCTGTATTTTTTCTGTTACAGCCTTCAATAAACAATATGTTTCTTGCACATTGCATGAACTGAACAAAATATGTCATTTGAAAGCAATGGCCAAAATTGCTTTTACCCTCGGGCAAGTTTTATTATATTATCCGAATTGTCGCCCTACCTCTGATTAGATTTGCAACAGAGACGCAAACATGTATTTTTTCCAAAGAAGAAATTATAACGGATAAGCATATATGTTTAAATTCAAACTGCTCGGAATCCTTGCACAATTGTTTGATTATTGAATTCATTATCAACTACGTTACTGTCAGTCAGTGCATTTGATAAATACCATGTTTCAACTGTCTTAAAATAAAAAAAATATGACAAGTGGATGATTTTCTTTTGGAGTGTGTGTTTACAGGAGGTTTAGTATTTTTACATTTTGGAGAAAATTGTGTTTTGTTTTATTTCGTTTAACGTGAAAATTTTTAATTTTTAAACAAACCCACCTTAAATGTTCTTACGTTTTCAAATCATCATTATATTTTTTGTCCGAAAATGCATTCCGATGATCTGCAAACAATAAGCTTTTTGATGTTGTGCCTTTGTTTTGGAACAAAAGCATGCACTTTGCTAGGTTGGATCTATAATTGATTGTGTCTCAGAAAATTGTTAAATTTCTACTTTTCTTTATGTATACATATTACTCAGTAAACTAATGTTAAATATTTATAACGTAACGTTTGTATTTAGTTTGAGGTTAAAATGTAGATTTACTTGACTAGAAGTATCGTGACACTCTACGATACAACCGTCAATAAGGCATACCATGACATGAATAGCGGAACATACTATTATCACGTAACATTCTCGTAAATGCATATCAAAACTTGGCAATGACATTTCGGTTTTTCAAATAAGGTATGTTTTGAATGTGAACTTTTATCGGAAACTAAAGAAGTATGCGCTGTTTTATCTGACCGGAATGCATTTAGTTGTCACACTAGCACTAACATGCTTATCATTATCGGTCGAAATTTAAAAACTTGTGCGACCTATTACGGCTCATTTTCGTTGGTTTTGAGCGTTATAGAGGCTTTAATACACCCATGTGGCATTCTCACGAAATCATGTATATTTCTTGTTTTTGTACATATTTTCATTTTCGCAATGATGTATTATTNATATAAAATATGTTATGTTAATGACGACAAGCTGTTTATGCTTAAGTCGAAATATCATATAGTCTGTTCTGCTCTGTTCTGTATTCATCACTTCCTAGTTGGATGGCGGCGCTAGTTTGTCTGTGCCTTGATTACTCTACCAAACAACCAGATTTATCGGATTGGGATCAAGCACATCAAGTTCAATTATTTCAGCAGTATCGTGTATCCGTAGCACATTTATATGCTTGCCACTTCGTCTAGTCCATGCCTCGGAATACACGTTAATTGTTAACATGTTTGATCAGGTGTCCATGGCTTTTCCCTGGAAACGTTATACATCATACCGTTCCTATGTCATTTAGTCCGCATACACATCATTTGCTTTGTTGACTTAAATGTAATGTATTTTATTCTAAAATACATTAATATATTTTCGTCCACCTATGCTTACTGATTTCAACAGTAACATCCAAGAGGGTGTACTCGATACTAGCGTTTTCTGTTCCCGTATAATACGAATAGATATACTACTTTAATGTCAATTTCAGCAAAGTTCTGAAGTTGTTCATGTTGTTGTCGTCAGTTTGATTATATTTGATCTTAATGTGAAAGTCGAGACAAGCGTTTCTAACGTAACAGAGAACATTTGAATCATATCAAAATACAACTAAAGATTTTCCCGTTTTTATCGACATGGCATAAACATGGACACGCAATTTAAAATAGATTGTTATAAACGCATCATGTTTGACACTCTAAGATTGACAACACTCGCAATTAAAACAGTAAATGCTTACTTAACAGAACAACAAAACAAACGATATGAAGAGGGCAACTTCAATTCTAAATTAACTGTGGATGTGTAAAAAGTCTCACGCAATTCCACTGTGACAACTAGTTCAATAAGTATATACTATTAAACAAAAAATAACACACAACGAATCAATATATATTTTTATTCAGACAACTGATTCATAATATATAAAAAGTTGCGTTTTTGTGTAATATTCGTATTTCACGTTTACGTGTTTTTTTTCGTACATATATCTTAGTCTTTCACACATTGGACATTTAATGAGTGTTGGCCTTAAGTAAGAACTTGCAGTCGCAAATAAAAGACTGTTCTAAATAGTGTGTTTACAATGTTTGAGCGCGTTGTTTTGGGAGACATTTCCAGCAGTCAAAAATAACAGTTTACATTAAGGCAACATTTTGTCACTAGCAGACATTCAGCGACTTATATTATCTGGACGATACGACTGATATGGCTCCATTTTGAACAATTAAACCGACGTGATAAACGAATCTGAAATGAAGTATAAAAATATATATGTATGTGCTATGGTTAGTAAAATATACAAATTTAACGTGAAGAAAAACGACAAAATTCAGTTTGTCCTTTAGAGATCGAGAAGATTGTGAGTGATGTCATTCTGAATTCAGGCATTAATCTCAAAATCAAATTATCTTCAAATTCTATTATATTGAGTGCTACTTAAATTGTTGTTAGGGGCATTACATGACTGCACTGATTACTTGTGAGAATTGTCTGAATTCGGAGACTTCAAGCTAAATTTGAAATAAAACGTATATCAACACATGATTAGCTTTAAATCTCGTATTATAGTCACATTTCGTGAAATGTTTTACGTGGAGGCGATATATGCTGTTACTTGTCTGGTGAAAAGTAATTACGTCGTTTTTGTTATAGTTTTGATAACATTTAAATGACTGTTTCGTTTTTGCGTTTCACTCTCTGGTCACGTTTAAAATGCTTCGATACGATCATGGCGAGATTAAACAAGAATAAATTAATTTTTCTGAGCAAGTTGGGCGTATGTTGAAATCTGGCGTTGTTACCGTAGGAATTATAAAATGGTGTTACAACAATGGTTTATTTTTATCAAATCGAGCGAACAATATCATTTAGTGAAAAGGGATGCGTCGTATTTATTTTTTAAACATCGAACGAAACTGTTGTTTTTAAGTCTGATAAGGATGTTTGGAAACCTCTAAAGTATTTCATATTTCTTATGTATCATTAGGAAGCGGTCGATGCCATAGTGTGTTCAAATAATGCCATTGGGCTCAAAACTAGCGATGCCTCGGGGTCTTTTGTATTTCAAAATATAAGCAAAATAATTAAAAAGATCTTCTCTAATATCTAGAGCTACAATGTGTGTTCAAATCATGCCTGCTGGCGCTCAAGGGGTCACATTTATATTATACCACAGTTTCTCGGTCGAGCAGTTAAAGACTCACAGGGTCCTCTTGATATCGATTTCGTGGATCATAAATGGATCTTGAGTTATATATTATTAATTTGTTCAGTGAATATATATACATGTATATATGTTTTTTTAAGCCAACAAAATACGTACACTCATCTATGTAACCGTTGCTAGCCTTTTTAGATCAAATAATCTGACGGAACTGAAAAATATTCCCAAAATGTAATGTACCGATATTGTTCTATTTTCTGTTTTCACGAGAAAAATGTTATCTTGCTAGTTTCCAATCTTTATAACCATAATTATCGCAGGGATAACATATTCTTTAGTCTGGAACATCCAATAATAATGCCCTAATTTATGTTCTTGATTACTTTTCTCCGCGTCTAAGACAATACATACAATTCTGTTTCTCGACCTAATATCCTGCTAAACAAGTTAACGACATGGTCATGCACTACATCATACAAGACATAGACAAAGCTGTCTTTGACAGTTTGAATTGTTCAATTTCCTTCATTATTTCCTTAATAATTGCCATTTGTCTATGAAACACGAGTGAGTACGTCGACACATAGGCATCGCTCTGGATAATGTAGACAACACGGAAATACGTTCTAGACATGGGAAAGACATTTAATACCATTAATTATTATATTGCTATAAAAATCTGACTCCAATCATTGGGTAAGTCTACTATAAAATACAAGTTACATGATAGCAATAACGTGTATGGCAGATTGAAATTCGTTTCCGCATTTAACGGCTATGAAAACGGACCTCTTGTAAGGGTCATGTATCGTATATATCTAACGTTCCGAGCGACATTTAGAAAACAAGTGCTATCTGTTAACACGCACAAGGCACTGTGAACGTCATAAACGTATACATGCGCGTCTTACCGTACTTTACTTTCATGTACACGTACCGATTTTACAATTGTTGTTTTCAATCAGAATTGTCAATGTTTGTATCGTATGAGGGTATGCTATAAATGGAATTACACAGAACTCTAGTGTTTCAGTATGCTCTATCGCACTCATTGATTATATCACAACGTTTTGGACTGGACCTGAGTGCTCATAGAATACAGCATGACACAACCTATCGGAACACCACAGTCATGTACTATTCCTTCTTATAAAAGAGCGTTTAGATATAGGCGTTGTTCGTTTATTTCTCGTTTTACGTTTTTTCTTTATGCAAGATTAAAATTTAAGAAGCACTTTAATTTTCTTCGTGGTTTTATAGTTAACCAATGTTTGTAAAATGTGAGTTATATTCACAATTTATTCAATTTATGTAATATTTGTTGAGTTATCATTCCGCATGTGGCTAGATTAGTTTTCTCAGAGGAACAACGTTCTCTATAATGTTTCTTGTAATAGTTTTTATCACGTTATACAGTGTTCCATAAGGCTGTGTACTACATGCGACCTCATAGAAATGCATGTAGAAGATTAGAATGATATGCATACATTGGCATTAATAGTCACTTTACTAATTAAAAAACTGTTCAAGAATCTCGTATTTGAACTATTTCACACATTTCAACTAACCCTAACTATTTGTCATATTTTTAAACAACTTCAAACACACGAATACTCTACCACTAAACATATAAACATGATCATCATACACACAGTTAAATTAATTCTTAATTAATATTAAGACAATATATTTAAAATTTGAATTCTTGATTAACGTACTCAGCAGTGTGGTAAAGACACCTTGATTCACTTAAGTTTGATAGCTCAATTAACAATTCCATCCATGGCAAGTTCAATAATCGTGTATATACATGTATTTGAAGAAACGACATTCACAAGACAAATGATACAAACCTTTTAGACCGTGTTTATACGCCAGTTCTTTATTTTCTGTCTGAGCCACGTATTGCTATTATAATTCACATATGTGTCAGTAATGGCTTTTTAGCTTAAGACGATATTAAAACGAATATCTAGAAAACGCAGACAACATATAACAATACTGTCTCCGAAAAAAAGACATCTAACAAGGTCACCATTCAATTAATTGGTAAAAGTTTGAAATCGATCTTGGTGCAAGTAATAAGATCGTTGTCAGATGTTATGTCTAATTTATAATGCACATTCTATGATATTAAAGATATAGTTATTTAAGAGTTGCATAATAATTTACAGATTGGATATGAAACATACCGGTTTTTGTAAATAAGCGCGCTTAGTTTGTAATTTTCTTGGCTAGCCCACAAACCGGTTGAACTCATAACGATTTGCATTGACCGCTCCCAAGTGGTGATGCCAGTTTTCGGTCATAGTTGGTGTTGAGTTATACAATTTGTGTAAAGGACAATATTTTTTCTCCTGATATAGCTTGTGGAGTTTCATAGTTTGCTATATTGGGTGATCCGCCAGGTATTATTTTAAAGCTACTCGAGCGTCAGAATTTATAACAGAACCAAGCTGCTTATACATGGACCAGACATATTTACTTTTTCGTTAGTGTTGTTATTTTCAAGCAATTTTCAAAAAAGGTTTATTTAGATGATTTCCCACTATTGGAGTTGCGTATGCATTTATTCCTTAACAAAAATTACAGATCTAGATTTCTAAAATGTTTCTCGGAAATTGAATTAATTATACGAAATATGTCCTCTAATTAACTAGATGGCCTTTACTAACGACCGAGTTTATTAGATAATCAAACTGTTCATCCTGACTGTTATTAAATCTTCAGCATAGCCGAAAACATTCATATATATCAACTGATGTAATTGGGTTGGATTTACATATATTCATATTAACCAAAAATGGACAACTGATTGGTTCTGCAATTCCTAGATGAAAATTTTGTTCCGAATCATATCTATTTCAAATCAGCTCATTTGCAGCCTAACACGTTCGTACGGATTAAAAAAAATATATGCAAACGCTAGACATTGTGAGGGCATGAAGTTCATAATTTAAGAATTAATTAAGGATTGTTATGTCTATATCACTTTTATAGTATGAACACACTTAGCAAAGCAGCACGTACAATTACATAAACTTACTCTTGATATCACATACTTCATAACTTTGATTAGCTGAACATGATCTTATCAATATTAATTCTTTAATAGATTTACGGAAGATATGTCTGTTATATTTGTTTTGGTGCACCAGAAATTATATCTATATTCTGACTCTGAAGTAAAGTGCCGTAACAGCTTCTTATGTACAACCTTCATTAATTTTATCCCTATGTTACGACATCTTGCATAGCACGGATTGAAATACCTGCGACACACAATTATTCAGTGTCATTGTTTTTCCGGTTTGTTAAAATTTGCTTATCAGCACTTTAAAATTCAAATGTGACATTTGCAAAAATAATGTGTTACATGTTAAATTGAATCGATTACAAACGTCTTATGCATGCCATGTTTTAAAGACTGCAAAAACTGCATCGCTTATTACATCTGCATGTCATTAATTGTGAATGCCATCTTGTAAATCAAATTTTTATTCGTCTGGTTCTTGATTACCCACCCAAACAACCAGGTCAATATGAGCAGATACACGTGGTTACATCGTTGAGAGGTTTTGTTTGACCTTTCTATCTGTGATGCTAATTACAGTTGTCTGCCGATGTGTATGAACAATTAGTATTCATGACATGCTAATTGGATGAAGTTTTCATTTCGTCTGGTCTACTTACCCAAACAGCCAGGTTAACAGGAGCGAATACATTAAGTTCAATTACTCTAGGCGTTTTGTTTACCTTTCAATCGGAATACTTTATTGATTGGTTCAGTGAGCAACAATTAACGTAGTTTACTTTTTTATCCGTTTGACATGTAACACCACAGTGAATGTCTTACACTGGTATTTGCTTTTCAGGCAAACGGTCTCCGACGCCAGTTAAGTCTGAATATCGTCTCGTCTAAACAATGGTGTTGAATTAAATCACAGCAATAAAGACATGCATGTTTGTTTAGATCGTTTCGGACTGATGTCATTTCAGCTGTAATGTTCCTTTGATAATACATTTATTCATCACATTTTAGACAAATATGTTTACTGCAACTTTAAATGTCTGTAAGTTGGGGGAATCTTTTATAACAATTGGTAAGCTGTTCCATAAAGAACATCCCATATTTGAGAAGGACTTTTTGCCAAACCCTTTTACTTTAGGGATACTGAAACATGACCCTTTGCTAAATCTGGTATTATGGTTGTGAACAGTACTGGCTAGCATAAAATTCTCATTCAAGTAAATAGGGGCAGAACCTGAGTGTATTTTAAAAACATGGTTAATAATTATTTGTTCTACTCTTTTTTCAACAGGTAACCAGCCCAACTGAAGAAAGTATTCTTTATTGATGTGACTTCTTGGATCTAGTCTGAAAATAAATCTAATGATCTTGTTCTGTGTAACCTGGAGTCTGTTCTTCAGATTCTGAGAAATGCCACCATAATACCATATAGAACAGGTATAAATAAAGTGACATTGAATCAAGGACATAATTATCATTTTTTGGTATCAAATGATAAAAACCTTTGCTTTCTGTATAGGAACTTAAGTCTTGCATTTGCCTTCTTAATGACTGATGTAACCATACTTTCAAAACTTAAACATTGATCTAAAGTAGCACCCAAATATTTGACTGAGTCAGTGTGCTGTATAACTGTACCATTGCACGAAATATTAAGGTTAGACTCCTTCTTTAACTTAGGTTTCGAGCCAAATAAAATCGATTCTGTTTTACCCAGGTGTAATGACAATTTATTGTCAACTAACCAGTGACTAACTCTTTCCAGATCTTGTGCTAATAAACACTCAATATCATGTTTAGACTTACCAGACACCAGAATAGCAGAATCATCGGCATATAATAAAAGCTTATTGTTTACAACTCCTGCCATGTCATTCACGTATATTAAAAATAGCAGAGGTCCCAGTATTGAGCCTTGGGGCACACCACATGTGACATTTTCCAAAGATGACTGTATACCAGAAACATCAGTACATTGTTTACGACTAGATAAGTAAGATTCGAACCATCTAATAACATCAGGGGAAAACCCTATCATTTTCAGTTTATCAAAAAGTATAAAATGGTCAACAGTATCGAAGGCTTTTTGCAAATCGAGTAGAACCATGCCAACATAATTACCTTTATCTAAGTTAAACCTAATATAGTCAGATAGATGTATCAGACATGTTTCGGTTGAGAAAGATTTCCTAAATCCTGACTGAAACTCATACAATAACTTCTGCTTATTCAGATAGTTTTCTACTTGGTCATATACAATTCGTTCAAGTATTTTAGACACTTTACACAAAATTGATACAGGTCTGTAGTTGCCAACTTCATTTTTATTACCCTTTTTACACAATGGAACAACTCGTGCAGCTTTAAAATCATCAGGTACAACACCTGGTAATATAGATAAATTAATGACATGTGTAAATGGACAACAAATAATAGAAGCTCCATCACTTACAAAACGTGATGAAATACCGTCTAGACATGTTGCTCTACTGTCACTAAGTTTATTCAGATACTTAAGAACATTGTTTTCTGTAACAATAGAGAAAGAGCAACTGTTTCGAAAAAAAAACTTTTTAAAATAAAAAGCAGACACGAAATCTTTGCCAAATGTTCCTAAAGATTTTGGTAATTTACTTACAAGATTGGATGCTACTGTTGTAAAAAAAATTATTAAAATGGTTAGCCACTTCTATCTTGTCAAAAATAATGTCACCAATAATTAGCTTACTCAGTCGTGTGGTAAAGACATCTTCATTCTACTTATGTTTGATAGCTCGTTTAACAATTCCATCCATGGAAAGTGCAATAATCGTATATATCTTTAAAGAAACCATATTCACAAGACAAATTATACAAACCTTTTAGATCTTGTTAATACGCCAGTTTTTAATGTTCTGCCTGAGCTACGTATTGCTATTATATTTCACGTATGTGTCAGTAATTGCTTTTTAGAGTAAGACGATATTAAAACAAATATCTAGACAACGCTACACATGTTTGTAATCGATCTTGCTGGAAGTAATACGATCGTAGTTAGATGTTATGTCTAATTCCGAATTCACGTTCTAGGATATAAAATATATAGTTATTTAAGAGTTGCATAATAAATTACAGATTGGGTATCAAACGTACCAGTTATGGTAAATAAACATGATAATTGTATATTTAGAATTACCACAGTTTAGAATGTAGTGTTTAAGTTAAGCATGCTGAAACCGCGCGAAGTAATCTCAAACACGAATTACATCTGTTGTTAAAAGAAAGTATTCAGCAATTGCATTTTGCATGGTATTATGGCCCGTTTATGTCAGACAATATAATAGGGTATCACTTATGACTACATGTTACAAGCACATGTAAATATACTTAAATGCCGCAAATATGCGAACATAAATGAAACAGTTGGAACTTCTCAGCGAAAACCGACGGAAATGTAAGGAACCCCGTCGCAAACCAGCACGCATACACGAACACGCAACTAACAAACACACAAAACAACATCAACAACTAGGAAAACATACGAACACATTTGGAAGATGTGGAAATGTGTACAGATCTTAGATTTTCGCCATTTTGTATTTTTTGGACATGTATATTACATTTTGATCCTTTTTCTGCAGTGTTTCGTTAATTGTGGTAAAATTTGTTAGATGTTTGCGGTGTGTAGGTGTTGATTCATAACCCTAGAAGAATACGTTTTTTTCGCAGCCAATTATCCTGCATGCTGCAGGCCTGACCCAAATGTCATATTATAACAGATGCGACTCCTGTCCATGTGATTTGATGCATTTTAATACTAAGTTCAAGGGATCTATTAAAATATATTTATTCACAATAATGCTGACATGAATAATGACGACAGAAGATGTATAGCACACGCGAAAAACAAATACTACAACAGTTTGATGTGTGTTGTGTTGATGCAGTAGAACGTATGCCCGTACACAGCTTCATGTTGATATATTTCAGTCTTCAGATGCTGTAAGCAGAATAACTATGTTTTGTTATATTGGTTGTAATATATTTGCGATCTTTATTACACTTTGTGTGTTTTCAATTTTCTGTGGGTACATCACTATCTTCATTATTATATATTTTAAAGATGGACCATCTTTCTTAGTATACTTATAACTTTTAAACCTCTTAATCGTGTTAAACATCTTCTAATACACTAGTACACTAAACTTGTGTATGTTGTTTTCGATTCATGCGTCACGGTTTGGCATTCATGTTTTCATATTCTGTCTACATAGGTACTTTTGAATGAGATCGTTTAAAAATGCTTATGTTGTTATTATTCTTGGCTAGCCTTCAAACCTGTTGAATTCCGAACGATTTGCATTGACCGTTCCAAAGCGGTACTCCCAGTGTTTATAATTTTATGTTTATAGTTGGTGTTATGTTTGAAAGTATTCAAAAAGTACAAGAATCTCTCTCCTGATACAGCTTCTGGAGTTTCACTGTTTGCTATATTGGATATTCCACCAGGTATTATTGTAAAGTTTCTCGATCGTCAGAATTTCTGACAGCTGCTTATTTATTGACCGGAAATATTAAGTGAAATTGTTTTTCTCGTGAGTGTTGTTTTTTCAAGCAATTTTGCAAAAATGATTTATTTATATGATTTTTCCCTATTGGATATGCATATGCATTTATTCTAAAGCAAAATGTACACATTTAGATCTCTCAAATGGTTCTTGGAAATTGAATTAATTATACGAAAAATGTCATTAGAAAACGGTTAAATAGATGACCTTCACTAACGATCGAGTTTATTAGATTAGCAAAAGTTTCATCCCGTCTCTTATTGAATCTTCAGCAAAGACGAAAACATTCATTATAACAACTGATGTAATTTGGATAGATTGACAAATGTTCATAGTAACCATAAATTGACAATGGATTGCTTTTGCAAGTCCTTGATACAATTTTCGTTCCGAATCATTTCTTTTTCAAATTAGCTCTTTTGCAGCCTTTTACGTTTGTACGGATTAAACAAATGCAATCTCAAGACATGTTATTGAAATTGTGAAGGCAGGACGACTATAATTTAAGAATAAGGAATGCTATGATATTTTTTATATTTATTATGAACACATACAACAAAGCAGCACGGACAATAGCATAAACTTACTTTTGATATCACTTACTCTATTTCGATTAGCTGAGCTTGATCTAATCGGTCTTAGTTCTTTTAATAGATTTTATGAATATATGTACATGTATGTTTTATTTTGTTTAAGTGCCTCATAAATATATACTCTTACTCTGAGGTAAAGTGCCGTAATAGCCTCTAATGTACAATCTGTATTTATCGCTAGTTAAAGACATCTTGAATAACACGGATAAAAAACCTTCGACACATAAGTATTCCGTGTCATTAACTTTTCCGGTGTTTTTTACTAACTTATCAGCACTTAACAATTGAATCGCGATATTTGCAATACTTATGTTTTACATGTAAAATTGAACCGATTACATACGTATAATGCATGCCATGTTGTAAAGACTGCAAAAACTGAGAAGCTTATTCAACTGCATGTCATTAATTGTGAATGTCGTCTTGCAAATCAAATTGGTATCCGTCTGGTCCTTGATTACTCATCCAAACAACCAGGTCAATATGAGAAAATACATTGTTAAGACCTTTTGTTTGACCTTTGTATCTTAGTATTTTATTGGTTTGTTTATGGCGTTCTCTTATTTATCCTTCTAAATTATAACACAACTATAATTCTTTTTCAATCACTGGTCTTTGCGAACGTTATCCGTCGTACTTTCAGTCTAAATGTCGTTAAGTATAAACAACGGTGTTAGATTCAGTATTAACTTATTTTGATATCCCTAAAAACAAGACATGCACGTTGAGATTATTTAGATAGTTTCTGTCGGATACTTTTTCAGCACTTCTGTTCCTTTGACAAAAAAGATAAGTGCTTTTTGTTTCCGTGCTAGTTTGAGGCAATATATGACAGACATCATTTCCACTTTACCTTATTTGTAGAGACAATACTAATTCATTTTATGATAGAACATATAGTGCAGTAAATCAGAAAATGACAAAGCTTAACGTAAACAAGAACGAGAATATTGTACACCAAACACTTTTTAAATTTCTTTGTTGATGCTGATAATACTTTTTAATACATATTTGTTTAATTTTAAATCGATTGATTTGAATACATGTGCCCACATTGAATTCAATAAGATTTTCAATTAGTGATCAGAGTTTTTTTTTGAATTGTATAAGATTATAGATTTAAATTATTATATTAAGAACATGATGTCATGTTCTGTTCTTTAAACTGACTTGTAGCATATTAATGAGAAAACACATATTCCCCACGAATAAACAACATATGTTTAATTGGCCCTATACAATTTTAACGTTATCAGTTCGATCCTTTATGACATAACCTTTGCTTTACAAATGCAAAAAAACTGTTCAAACAAATATTATCATAAACTATCATTTTAAGACAATATCGCACCCTTTATGATACGTTGTCCATACGGATATATGAGTATCATTAATACTATATGCAGATCAGTACGGCACTATGTATTTATGGCATCCAAATTATTTTTATATGTTGGAATGTAAACAATAAACATATTTCAGGCGATAAAGTGCTTATTAAAGCGAGTGTAGAGCATTTTGCTACAAGGTGATTTCTTACACTCTGATGCTACTTACAGTTTCTGCCATTGTAAATGTCATTATGTATGAACAATTACTATTCATGCCATGCTAACTGGACGGAGATTTTATTTCGTCTGGTCTTTGATTACTTACCCAAACAACCAGGTTAACAGGAGCAAAAAACCTAAAGTTCAATTGTTCAAGACGTTTTTCCTTTTTAATCAGAGTACTTTTATATAATTAGTGATTTGATCAGTGACAGTCAGCAACAAGTAACGGTATTGACCTTGTTTTATCCTTCTGCATTATAACACCACTATGATTCTTTTTCAATCGGTGGTATTTGCTTTCCAGGCGAACGGTCGCCGTCGCCATTTGAGTCTGAATATCGTTTTGTCTGAACAATGGTTGAATTCAATCCCATCAATATAGACACATTTATTTGATTGTTTCGAACCGATGTATTTTCAGCTGTAATATCTCTTCGAAAATAAATATATTCATCACATTATAGTCACCCACCAAACACTATTAATTTAATTTCTTTTCTTGAATAAAATGCTCATTTTCAAAATTGTAGTCAATTTATGTTTATGTTAATTTAAAACATATGTGTGCAAATTATTGTCAAGTAAGTTTTATCTTCATCAAATGACCAATGTTTTTAGTATCGTATAATTTATGAGATTGTATTTTGCACAAAGTTGTGATAATAGATGATCTCTGATAATGCCTATTTTAAACGCTTTTCTGGTAACCTCTTGACGTTTCTTAGCAAGTTTACAAACTATTATTTTCATCGTGTAAATCGTTTTATGTCACAGTAAACGTTTACTGACCTCATCAGAGTACATTAACGAAATTGCTCTATAAATGCACTGTATCTGAAGTGATTAATGACAAACAAAGCTGGCTATACATAAATCAAATTTCTCTGACATCGACCATACTCGAGATCGCAATACAGAATGCACAGGAATACCAAGTTGTAAACGATTTGTACTAATAGTAATGGAAAAAAATTAGATGCGTATTGGTTTCTATGTAGACCAATGTCTGTTTCAACATTTATGCACATCTCCAAGAGAAAGGTGCAGCTTTGAATCAATTCACTGATTTGTGATTTTATAAGAATTATGAAAAGTTGTAATCGGTAACAATAGTAATTTATTAGACTTATGTTTTATGGCATTGTCTTCTGGCATACAATTTATTTTAAAAGAATGATAATTTATTCTCATTTTCGTGGTATTTATGATTACAATGTTTCCGATATTAAAACTTTAATCATGTACAGTACATTTGCATAAATACTGACCTACTAAGGTGAATTGTATTCTTTTGCGGTAAAGGCGGCATAAAGTATGTGCACAACTATTATTAGAAAAATGACAAGTTCACGAAAACATCAATAACATCCGAAGAGTACTGACATTTTAGGGTACCAATAGTATATTAGAAAAACTACTCCAAATAGTTCCAGACAAAACATTGTCTGCGACGTGATTAATTGTGTAGAAAGCTGGCAATCAATCACATTAATGTGACATTTTGTCTTGCAAGATAAAACTCCGGGTTTCCGTCTGGCCTAGATTTCTCGCTAAATTAGTTACTTAATCTTCAACATCAGTTGCCCTCGCTAAGCTTGACCTGCCTAGATCTGTCAAAGATAACACAATACAGCTAATGGTACGTCATTAGACAGATATTGTGGTTGTTATCTTTCTGTACAGAAATGGATCCATTTCGTGCTCACGCACATTGGTGTCATTCCCTTTTCTTTATAATAATATTTAATATATCATTTGTGATTAATCTTCTCTAGAACACATTTGGAAAACATGTATCGATTGTTTATGTCCTTTTTTACTTGTATTATATTTTTAATTACAGAATCGCAATAACTGTAGTCAGAAAAGCCATTGATAAGTAAAATGCAGATAATGTATTACTCGAATTTATTGTTTAAACATATTAACATTCGCAAATTTCAAAACATATGTACATGTACGCATGTTGTTAAATAACATGTACTTGCATTTTACACTTGTATAGAGAGATTCAATAAGACGGGAATAAATCATATGTATTAACTGTTGTAAAGAGTGGAAATAATGGGTAGAGGAATAAGTTTTTGTTTCTAAGAATTAATAACGATAAAGAAGCACACGAACTAGGGCGTAAACAAAAAAACAACAAATAAGAGGCACATACTATATGGAAACTAAAATTCGTAATTGTAATAACTCCTAATTACAGAATGCGAATTGCAATTTCTATGTTCTTTACACTGTCAATACCACTATGTTTTAAATATGTTTAATCTTATCATATTATATATATATGTATATCTATATTGCAGATTTTGTTTGCTGCTTTGAAATGCGTCTACGATATCGATGTCGCATAGCTTGTTTTTTCAAAGACATCTTTTAGAATTCATTTCAGGTTTTCCTTGCAGGAAAATTGAAATTTATTGTAATGAGCATATTTGAAGTCATTTGAATTGTTGGTTAAAATTAACAGCAATATAAACACTTTGTAACCCATTTGTTTTGTAAAAGCTATATGATATCTAAAGTGCAGCCGTTATTAACGCAATTTGCAACCGTTTATATTGATTTTGATGTTTGAGACGTGTGTTTATGATATCAGTGTCCATCGATAAGCTTGACATGCATAGATCTATTAAAGAAAACACAATGCAGCTAATGCAATACGTCATTCGATCGATAATGAGGAAGTCATCTGTACAGAAATGGAACAGAGACCATATCCTGTCATTCGTAATAATGCATCATTTACTGACGATACCTCAATAGCCGATCGCACTGTTTTAAGTTACTAGCTTTATCCCATTTCTAAAAGATCCATTTCGTTCTCTCCTTATCGCTTTCCCTCTGCTTATATATATCGCTGCAAGTGTGTTTGTCCGCTAACATCGATTGTTTTTAGCCGTGCAATTGTTCATATCAACGGTAAAGTAAACACATATTTTGCCGAACAATATTAATTTATTTAAATGAAAAAGTCTAATCAATAAGCAACACAACGTCTTATAATCCACAAAAGTAAATATACAAAGCATTACAACGCTACTCTTTACCAACAGTTCAATGACCGGTTAAGACTGCCATAAAATACCTGAACTATGAGAACTATGTTTGCTATTTTATATATTTGACACAGAGGCTTCTTCATGTATCACATTGCTGTTTGTTTGTAACGGCGTTTGTAAATCAAAAGGAGCTTTGATATACTATTTGCTTATATGTTTTGGAATATTAAAATAGTCATAATAGAATCTACATAAGTGTGGTAATGTAGTGTATTCCAATTTACAACCTCTTATAAAAACACTATTACGACGCCGTTCACCTAAACATATCTAAACGATGTGATATGATGCGAGTTCAAACAAATGTAAGGAAAAACAATAATATATATGACGATCACAAACAAATGTTGTTTTAGTTCAAACATATTTATTTCAAACAATACACATTGTTTTACACAGAATTACATACAACATTTATACAGTTAACATGTTTGATTAGGATTGGAACGAAAGACAATGTCTTATAAAGTTCTTCTCCCTATACAAATACAATTACATGTTGTCAGACGAACATAGTTGGGTTATTTATTACACAATATTAAAATAGCGGAAAAAAAGAGAACAAAAAGAGAAACTCCGAGTATGGTGTTTCATTTGTGAAAAGCAGGTTATAGGTTCACATTTGAAAAGAGAAAAAGACGAGAGACTGGCAGAGTTCTGGGAAGAAAATAAGAGACGTTGTGATAACGTTGAAAAGGGAAACAAGAAGAAAAAAGGATTGAGGGTCGTTCTGTAGCATATTACGAATCAAATCGCTTACTTTTAATAATAAATTTGTGAACTGCATCAGCTATTTTAGTATTTGTTAAGTAGTCACGAGTGTTGTCTCCATATAGAATAGTTTCAATGCAAGGGACGGAATATACGGATATTGAGTTAAAAAGTTCGCCGCGAATATGTACATAGTGAGTACATTCGAGAAAGTAATGTGACGTCGTTTCATGACGTCCGCATAGACATAGCGGGGATGTAATAATATTACGTCTGAAAAGATGTTCGTTTAAGGCACTACACTTTGTTCTTAGGCGCGTGTGTAACAATTGAGAGCGTCTTTCGCCGTAGGAAAATAGGATATTTGGAATCGGTCGATTTGTGTTAATGAGCCTTTTGAATGAAATGATTGATTCAGCGTTTTTGACGTCATCGGGAAGATTATTCCATTCAGAAACAGTGGACGGAAGAAATGAATTTGAATAAAGTGACGTTCGCGCTTGAATTGTTTGGAGATGTGACGAATTTCGTAATGAGTAATTATTACTCGACCCAACTGTTGCGGGCAAAAGGGACTGTAAGTAGTTTGGAACATTGTTCGAGTTCATTTTATACATTAATATTAATTTATGTTTGCGTCTTCGTTGACTGATAGTTTCCCATCCCAGCTCATTATAAAGATCTTCTAATGAAACTAGACGTGTACATCCGGATGTTATTCGCGCGGCTTCGTTTTGGATTTTTTCTAGTTCATCTTTTTCATATTGCGTACAATTATCAAAAACAGCGTCTGAGTACTCAATGAGTGGTCTTATAAACGAAAAATATATTTTCTCGAGAGTGTTTCTATCAAGTATTAGTTTTAATCGACGCATTATATGAACTCGCGTCCATGCCTTTTCCTTTATGAAAGATATATGTGCATGCCATGTACAATCATTGGACATAAAAACGCCTAAATGTTTATGGACATCAACAATAGGAATATTAACGTTTTGCATATTCAATGGTGGATGACTTGGTTTGTTTATTTTGCGTGAAATAAGCATTGATTCTGATTTTAAGGGATTAAAGCAAACCAACCATTTATCAGCCCAGCTGGAAATTTTGTCAATGTCTGATTGCAATACGGCTGCAGTAGCGTTAGGTGAATTTACGACCATGAAAAGACTGGTATCATCAGCGAACAACTGTATGTGTGCATTTATGTCAGCAATAATGTCATTTATATACACTAGAAACATAAGTGGTCCTAAAATAGAGCCTTGAGGGACTCCGGCGAGAATTTCAATAGGGGTTGAATGTGATCCCGGTAATATTACTAACTGTTTGCGATCAGCAAGATAATTAGACAAAAACGATAGAAGATTTCCTCGAATGCCTGCTTGTTGTAATTTACATAATACACCCTTGTGCCATACTTTATCAAAGGCTTTACTAATATCGAAAAATACAACTCTGACCTCAAGGCCATTGTCTAAAGCTTTACAAAATGTATTATACATATATGTGAGCTGATTGACGGTAGAGTCACCAGGCAAGAAACCAGATTGAGTGGGTGCAAAGAATGAATTTGCACGAAGAAAATTAAAAATGTGTTTGTATATTATCCTCTCAAAGACCTTCTCGATAGTATTTAACAGTGATATAGGTCGATAATTAGACGCTAGGGATGGATCACCTTTTTTAAAAATTGGGCAAACATTTGCAATTTTCCAACAAGAAGGCATTTTGCAAGTATTAAGACAAGAGTTAAACAAATCACAAAAAGGGTAGCTTAATTGATGTATTGTCTCTTTGAGGATACGATTGTCTATTCCGTCGGGACCGGAAGCTTTTCCTACCTTAAGACATTTAATCGAGTCAATTACCTCCTCCTGTGTTATATGTATAGACTGAAGGGTGTTAGCATTTGCATGTTGCATAGATGGAAGAGCATGGTTGTTTTCATCAAGTGAACACTGGCTTGCAAAGTACTTGTTGAGCATATCAGCTTTACCTGTGTCATCAACTACAAAAATATTGGTTTGTTCGTCGTAAAGAGGTGGAATTGTGTTAGTTGTGTTAGTAGGAATAAATGTTCGAAGTGTTTTCCACCAGTCTTTAGCGCAAAGGTCTGATGACTTTAGTTTTTGTGCAATATTATTAAAATATTCAATTTTAGAATTACGTAAAAGTAATACAACTTCATTCCTGACATGACGGAAATTTGACCAGTGCAAATCGCTATTGATTGTTTTTGCTTTTCGGTAAAGGCGTTTTCGTTGTCGAATCTTTTTCTTAATGTTATTGTTCATCCACGGGAGATCACGCGAGCGGATACAAATAGTTTTGTTAGGTATACATATACTTGCAAGTTTTATAATTGTTTTTGTTATATTTTCTGCGTATATATCAACGTTGTCGCATTTTAGTAAATTCCAATTAGTATCCGACATTAATTGTCGTAGTTTTGAATAATCCCCAATGTCATAACGCCAGATATGTCGATAAAAGGTTTTGCATTTGGGTTTTGTAAATTTTAATGTTACAAAAACAGGGCAATGGTACCGAACAGTTTGATCCAACAAGGGTTCGCCTGTTCCAGAAAGTAGTACTGTATTCCGATTACTTACAAAGATTAGGTCAATTATGGAAGATGTTTGTTCAGTATAATGTGTTGGTTCGTTAATAAGTTGCGTTAAGTCATATTGTTGACATAAATCTGAAATTTTGCGAGCCGACGGTTCAGCGAGAGCATTTAAGTTAAAATCACCTGTTATAATAATATCATTTATTCGTGTGTCTCTGGCTAGCCCTAAAGAATCTTCAATTAAATGCATATATGACCTATCCGCACTAGGCGGTCTGTAAAACAAGCCAAAGAGAATGTGTTTATTTTTGGAGGGAAACACTTCAATCCATATACATTCTACATTATTTAATTCAAGGTCATGTCTTCGTTTGAAGGCAATACTTTCGTTTACGTATATAGCAACGCCACCATGTGAATCGGAAGGGCGATCCTTGCGAATTGGTTGGTGGAAGCCGTCAAAGAGGAGATCAGTAGATGGAATAGAACTATTTAACCAAGTTTCAGTAAAACCAATTACGTCAAACTTGCGTAGACCTGTGTAAAGAACATCTATTTTGTGCATCAAACTTTGAATATTGTAATGCACAAAACTAATGTGGTTAGTTGATGAAGAATTGAGAAAGGAAGAACTGCTTGGATCTGTGTTAAAAGATGGATCAGACATAGTAGGCCCTGGGTTTGGATGAATATCACCTGACCGTAATAAGACTATAGAGATCCAACAGCATGTTCCTACACACAAGAAACCTTTTAGAAGCTTTTTGAGAAAAAGAATGTCATTGTGTATGTCTTTTCCTATCAGGAAACGTTTGCATGGATGTTCAACACTCAATGATCGGTGTGTAGACATGTATACATAAATGTGTAATGAAAAGAGGCTTGTTACATTAAGCCATAATTGGCATGCATATAGTAAGTGTAGGAATAGTGGAAAAATAGCTGGTGATCTATATGCAACCATGACAGCGTTTGCTGGTTTCTGTTTAATGTACATCATAATGATATGTTCCAATATATACGAGATGAGCCAGAAACGCTGACATGATACGCTTGTTGCAACTGACCATGCTCACATATTGCCAAAAGGTTGATGTTAAGACTTGATTACGCATTTTGCTACAGAACTGATACAAAAAGGAAAAGGAGATATGAGAGAGATAAGGAGATAGGAGGGAAAAAAGGAAAATAGTAAGAGATGATAATATGTTTGGTATCATTATTATGATACGTATGGTTGTGTTGGGTGTTTAAATGAGTACATGATTATAACATAGGAACAACAGATAAACTAACTATCAGTATGATAAGCAATATGAGACGTCCAAAGTACAATAGAAAGGTATTGCAAGTTACTATAATAAATTCTTGTGTAGCGATGTTAGTTTACACAAAAGTGCACTTACATATATTAAAATGTGAAAGCATTTCGTAAAGTGCAGCAATATAATTATACGATCAAAAACTTGAATAAAGTTATGAAATACAATGCAGCAATATTAAATGTTGTACAGAGCAACAGTACGTTTAATGACATTTGTTTAAATCAAATCAAAAGTTTAAAAAAGTATTCAAAAACATTGAGTCAACAATAGAAATGTTTTATGTTTGTGTGTAATTTTACAAACACGCGCAAACTTGCACAAGCGCAGACTCAAAGTTTGCAGACGCACACGCGCACACACACATGCACAAATACAATACAGGAATACAACAATTACGATGCATCATTGTACAGGTCTACCGAATCTTAGACTTTTACGATGCACCTGTACCGGTAAATAATTATAAACAATTTCACATTCATTGTATTGGTAGTTAAGCAAATTACAATTTGACACTATGGAGAGAGTCAAATTGAAGAAAAAACTAACAAAAAAAATGAAAAGTTAGAGTCTCAAAAGTGTACTTCTCACATAATCTGACATAAGAACACAAGTAAGTGATCAAGAAATGTACGGTTTTCATCATTAAACACAGTCAAAATACGCTGTCAATAATACGATCAAAAACTTAAATAAAGTTATGCAATAAAATTCAGCAATATTAAATGTTGTACAGAGCAACAGTACGTGTAATGACATGTGTTTAAATCAAATCAAAAGTTTAAAAAAGTATTCAACAAAAAGAGTCAGACAATAGAAATGTTTAATGTTTGTTTGTTGATGTGTAATTTTACAATCACGCGCATGCACAAGCGCAGACACAACGTTTGCAGATTCACACGCGCGCACACATGCCCAAATACAATACAAGTATACAACAATTACGATGCATCATTGTACACGTTTACTAGATCTTAGACTTTTACGATGCACCCGTACCGGTAAATAAGTATAACAATTCCACATTCATTGTATTGGTAGTTGAGCAAATTAGAAGTTTACACTATTGAGAGAGTCTAACTGAAAGAAAACGAGAAGTTAGAGTCTCAAAGTGTACTTTTCACATAATCTGACAAAAAAACACAAGTAACTGATCAAGAAATGTACGGTTTTCATCATTAAACACAGACAACATATGCTGTCAATAATTGAAGCCTGGGGCCGCAAGTTATATGTCCGACAGCTCGTTATTTTGACATAGCGTGCTTAATTTGATACTACTTTAGAAAAAAACAAAAACAAACCAAAGATTTGACTGTAAGCCAAATGAACGAGAATAGGATAGTAAACCTATGGATTCTATTTTTAAACAGTCCATGGCATGTATATTTCGACTCATAATAGGATAATGTTTATTTCAACGAAGGTTAAAATGTAACAAACAGTGTCAGGAGATAACAGGATTTACAATTGTAGTCACACAATCACATGCTTAATAGTTGAACACAAATAGCATAAGAATATCGTGATTAGCGTGAACATTTACAGGTCAGCTTGAGGGACACATACGGCATTTACTATTTTTAGTTTAACTTATTTCACAAACTAAATGTTTTAATTTTACAGAAACTTTATAATTAAAGTTATTTTTGAAATCTTACTCAGGTACTTAATCTTAATGTATATACTTTACCAGATGTACATTATTTTATGTTTTAAACTTTAAAATTTGCTCAGGGTGCATGTGAACAGATATTAGTTTGATTTTGAGCAAACGGTGTCACAAGATAACGGGATTGTTGTTTAAAGATTCTTCACATGTGCTTTTGTGACATTATTCAATATTGGTGTGACCACAAACAAATTTAATAAATGATGGTTCACTAAAATTTTAACAGTTTTTGTACCGCACGCATTGTTGCTGCTTCTTGCATTTGTGTCTTCAATGGCAGTGTCACGCACTCAGCTCAATTTGTCAAGAATACGGCAATACAACCAAAGATGTTTCATCTGACCCACATTGTGATTGTATCGTTCTGTATCTAAAATGAATTGGGTAGAATAATGTCAGGCCGTTCTCAGGATAATATAAAAAGACTAACAACAGATTTATAGCATGGCGCACTCATTTAAGCCATACAATTGAAAATCGATATAGCTTTGAATGGTTGTCAACATCGCCTTAACTGCGATTGTCCGCTTTGATCGATTGCATTTTATACTGGATCCTTTCTGCAGCACACATGTCTGGTTAAAGCAAAACGGCTCGTGCGGACTTCTATAACGACGAGCATGTTGCGAAAATAAGAAACACGTTCGATATATTTCATTTTAATACAATAAATTGCTAATATCATATGCCTTTATTCTTCTATGTGCGATAGGCCTCCATTATTAACATTAACAACTGAATGCAGGGAAATACAGAGTCATTCAGAATCGGTTGATTGCGTTTTAGCTATTCTGATTGACATTGTGCATTTAATCTTGGTATAAGTATAGAAAGCTGGTCAATATATAATATATCATTCGATGACAAGTGACATTCACATCTTAAGCAAACTCTTTGCGTTCATTATACTAAATATTTGAAAAAGTTTTTTTTTGTTGACATATCTGTTAGATCTTGAAAACATTATATAACATCAGTGACCAGCTAGAGCACTTGCTTTATGCCAGATTTTTAAATTATAGTTTTGAGTTTGTAGCAAACCTTTTGCAAACAACTGTATGTACCTATTGGAATTAAGGTAAGCTTTTATCCATACCGTCTAAAAACGTCGAACCTTTAACATGACGATATTTTGTTTTACAACATCGGTATATTTGTTCTTCGTTTGCTTTTCTGGTTTTATGCCTGTCTTTTTCTAACAAACAAAATCATATTTTCTGTAAGCACTATAAAGCTACTTAGTCTGATGTCTTTTACGTTGTATGTACTAGCAAAAATAGATTGTTTGAGGTATGTCATATTTCTTTATTATATAAATAAACAATGAAACTACAGATCAATCTTCAGGAAATAAATTATTACCTGCTTGTCTTATGTTTAACGCAAACAATCAATTCCCTATACAATACAAGACAATAAAAACAATATTAAATTCTTGTTAAATGAATAATTAGACATTGCAGTTTTATGAAGCTCCAAACCTCACATCGGAATTCAAATAAAAATGCAATATAGGAGAATATAAATTCGATAAATTCAATGTTATTGCTCAAAATTTTACTTTGTACCATGGCAACAGTATAACAACTTTTTGAGACATGATGCAATCACGTGAAAGCAACTTTCCACTTAATCCGTTCTTGTTGACACGACATCAAAACTTATCAAAATCACAAGGACATTCACGATTACCAGAAAACATTGGCTAGAATTCACAATCTTGGTTTCCAAGACAGTTTTAAAGACGAAAAATATGCTCTGCTGTTAGTATACAGTGGCTTCTTGAATACAACGATTGAGTGGATATTATAATGTATGTAATGCATTCTCTGTGGAAAATAATATTGTATGGCTGCCTAATCGATAAACCAAAACGACTATAAAGGCGGATAGATAGATATGCTTTTAAAATCTGGTCACTAAGTTTAAATGCAAAATTTGTATTTTAGCAAAGTTATTTATTATAGTATATAGAAACCATGTAAATGTGTCTGGTTTCCAGTAACTTCCATTAACGCTTCGATTGCTTCTAAGGATAACACAAAGTTAAGGTATTTGTCTTGCAAAGAGATGAGACAAATGTATAATAAAAACACAACGAATGCAATAGTCACAATTCATAAACAACAATTTATGAATATATGAAATTATTTACCATGCTTCTAAACAGGATAAAAACATTGTCAAACACATTGAGTAGTCTCAGAAACCCTGAAATTATTGTCAGATGTTCCTTATAAGTTTCCTCCGCGTTTTAAGTCATAGTATGGCTTTTTAGCTAATTTCCGTTATGAAAGGTAATTTCAAGACCTCGAACTTGGTGATACAAGATACGAACAGAACATTTATTGACCGTAACGATCTTTGTAACAGCTCTGTTTTGCTCTTTACAAAGGTATTTCAATTTTGCTTTGAATCGAGTCTTTGTTTACGTCAGCTTGAGACGACAGAACTAATTTAAGACCATAGCATAGACATATCAATTCTGTCCTGGAAGGAAAGTCATCCAATAAGGTAAATGCTAAAGTCTTAGTTAAATAATATACATGGTCTTACTATAAGTATAACAATACATTTAAAAAATGAATGCATGTCTAAATGAGTGACATTGGCTCGAGAATTGCATTCGCATTAGACTATTGAACTAATGTAAATAAATGCATTTATGAAACAACATCACGTATGAAATCGCGAAAACAGACTTTAAGGCAGAGGGCATTATGTATAAATAGCCTACCAATCATATTTGCGTATGTCTGCATCTCAATGTAATTTCAGAGGCGAACGTACCGCTATATTGCACGAACTGTTGTATAATTTTTCAAGTGTATTGTGATTTCGTTAAAATATACGTTTGGAATAGAACACATATACACTAGGTCGATGGATGACGGAAACATTGTATTATTTGTTTATAAACTTTGTCGAAAAGTATGGTAATATAATACCATATTTTGGATAGTGCTTAATTCATGGATGTTCCCTTTTCCTTACCCGAAGTAGATTTAAGTTGTTTTTTATACCTAAGTTAGATTGCGTTGTTTTAATAATATGTGGATAAATAATATTTTTGAAGCCAAGTACCCTGTGGATAGCAGGACTGCATAACACATAAGACCAAGAAATCAATCTTGTCCCTGTAATTATATGTCCATTAAAAATTCCGCTGAACTGACTGATGCAATAAAGCTAATACAAAGACTTTAATTTAATCTCACAGCAGTGTTTCTGCCCATAGTCTGAATAAGTTAATGTTGATAATGACATTAATGGTAAGTGCACAAAGTACAAACACGCTGTTGACAAAATGTGTACTTCTAATTTATTCAGAGAAAAATGAGCGACCTTCGATATCGGGGTTAATTGAAAGTTCTAACAATTGACGTCTCCTTCTTGTGATTGTCTGAACCATTCTCTTTTTTTCTATTTTGAAAATATGTTCAATATCGCCTCTCGTTGAGAAACAAACAAAATCTAAAAAGCACGTTTGGGAAATATGCCTCGTTTCGTTTCTTTCATATTTTAGAATATGTACTTTTTTCTCATTATGTGAATATAATGAGATACTAATAGTTTAGAAAGCATGTTAACAGAGTAGCGCCATTTACAGGAAGCAACAAACAAATGGTGAAAACACAAAAAGGCAGACACATATTCGACTGATTTTTTAACCAAATTAATGAATAATTAACTGTTTACTTGTAATAAATGTTATTGTAACTCGGTTCACTGAGCAGTGTCTTTGCATATGATAGCGGTAAAACACGAACATCTTTCATCGATTTCATACCGTAGATTAAGTTTATCGTGACCATTGTTCTTAATCAGGTTATACCCTAGTATATTTTATATTATCGTACGCATGTGTAACTGTGTTTAAATTCAGAAAATTCCATGCTAGTTCGCGGAGAGTATAAAATCTATTAACCCACAAACAAGAAAATAGTCTATTGAGATGGAATTAATTTCTTTCATGCTTAAGGCCTCTTACTGAAACGGTTTCTCCATGGTGTTACTGGCCACACTTAACCATACGCAAGTTGATTAACTATGTATTTGTCTATTAGACACGCGTGTTTTTATAACTTAATGCAATCGCAATGTTGTTAATATGAATACAATTAATTACAATTTATTAGACAAATGCCAAATCCCAAAAGTTTATGATAACGTTTTTACTGATTTTGCAATAAATTTGAATGCACGTTTTATTGTCTGAAACCGTAATAAACTATGCTGATGGCACCTGAACTTGTAATTCATTCGTAGCCTCCGAGACTTGGCCATTGTACTGATTAAATAATATTTGTTTCAACTTTTGTTCTGAGAATTTTTCATTTCATAGGTTTGGATTTCATCGATGTCCCCAAAATAAACAAAATGAAGTCCGTAAAAGAAGGATGCCTTCACATTTCACGTTGGTCTCAAAATATTCGCAATCAAAATATGGAGTTGTGCAATCTCGTTTATCGGTTAATTTGCTTTTTAAGTTTCATCCGTGTGACAGTAGTACTGTTTGCGTTGCGCACGATGCAAGTTTAAAATGTGCGTTTTTGCAAAAATGGGCCATAGCTGTGGTGAGGTTGAACACATATACAAGTAAGACACTGACAATTTTAGTATGGAAAGTTGAAATAACTCCGGTTATGTCGAAATTTTATTTAAACAGTCGATCAATTGCCTATATACGAGAGCAATTTGAAGATGATGAAGATGAAATCAACACAACACATGACAAATGCTTAAGCTGGAATCATGGCCTTTGAACAATTTACGAATGCTCCTGTGTCGGTATATCTATCAAAAAATTAATCAACAATAATGCTTCATAGTTGTTTTGATGGAACATTGATACACTGGCAATACACGTTATGTAATCTGGTTTTGCAATAATGCCAGCATAATTGCGCCACCAATGTTCTCATGGAACAATGCTCTTAAATCCAATATTTGCGAGTGCATAATATAATGAATTAAAACGAACAACTGAATTCCCAACTGCACACTTTATTCACTGTGTAATATGTGCTATATAATTGATTATGTATAATCTAGAATTTATATTCAATTTGATGACATATTGATGTAGATTAAACGTAAAATATATTTTAATTTGGAAGAAGATTGCACATCTGAGCTTCATCTGCAAGTAACATCTGCATGTATTCTGTTTCAACTATCAATACACAAAATGTTTCTTGCACATTGCTTGAACTGTACAAACTATTTCATTTGAAAGCCAATGGCAAAATTGCTTTTACCCTCGGTCACGATTAATTTTCATACATTTAAAAACAAATATGTTCTTATCTTTTCAAATCATCATTATAGTTTCTGTCCGAAATTGCATTCCGAGTGTCTGCATGCAATAGACTCTTTGATGTCGTGACATATGTTTGAACAAAAACATGCAGTTGGCTAGTTTGGGTCTTTAATTGATTGTGTCTCAGAATTATTTTTAATTCTGCTACTATTCTATATGTATACATATAACTCAGTAAACTAAAGTTAAATATTTATAACGTAACGTTTGTATTCAGTTTGAGGTTAAAATGCAGATTTACTTGACTAGAAGTATCGTGACACTCTACGATACAACTGTCAATTAGGCATACCATGATGTGAATACCAGAACATACTATGCACACGTTACATTCTCGTTAATGCATATCAAAACTTGGCAATGAAATTGCTTTTTTTTTTAAATAGGTATGCTTGAATGTGAACTTGTATCGGATACTAAAGAATTATGCGTTGTTCTATCTGACCGGAATGCATTTAGTTGTCACACTAGCACTTAAATGCTAAATATATTGTCGGTCGAAATTTAAATACGAGTGCGAAGTATTACGGCTCATTCGTATTCATCACTTCCTAGTTGGATCGCGGCGCTATTTTGTCTGCACTTTGATTACTCTACCAAACAACCAGAATAATCGGATTGGGTCAAAAACATCGAGTTCAATTATTCCAGCAGTATCGTTTGTCGGTACCACATTTACATGCTTGCCAATTCGTCTAGTCCATGCGTCGGAATACTTTTTAATTGTCATCATGTTTGATAAGGTGTCCATGGTTTTTCCCTGGGAACGTTATACATCAGTCCGTTCCTATGTCCTTCAGTCTGTATTCACATCATTTGCTTTATTGACGTTAATGCAATTTGATTTTTTATTATACATTTATATATTTTCTTCCACCGATACACAAAGCACAACAGTACGATTCGAGAAGGCGTAATTGATACTAGCGTTTTATGTGTACGTATACTGCAAATAGCCGGACTACGTTTTATGTCATTTGCAGTAAGTAATCCATCTTTCATTTTGTTGTCGTCATTTTGGTTTTGTTTTATCTTTATGTGTTCCGTTTCTTCAATACAATGGTATATTTTTAAAGGCTGTTTTGTTTCCATGCGAGATGATGTGAATGATGGCAATGAAACATAATTTGCATAAACATTTCAAATAAGTTAAGATTAACATTACTTCGGGCGGATGTGTTTGTAAAGCTCATTGAATGCGATTATTCTGTTGAATTGGAAAATGTCGTTACCGTTCACAGTATCTAATAAATATTTTTATTCAATTGAAAGCTAGGTGTGTCAACCTTACCAAGATGAAATTTTCGTATTTCGTAGTTTATTTCGTTCCTTTGTAGCAAGAACCACAGTTTAAAATATAAAAGGGATGTAATTGGTCATTTGAAAAGAATTGTAGCCAACGAGAAATTGGAGACAAACTTTTTCAAGCTGCCAAATAAGATTTTATTTATTAAAAAATACAAATTAAGATTTCGTTAAGCCCACATTGTTCGGCATTGCATACAAATGTACACGTCATTTAAAATAGATTGTGATAAACGTATCATGTTTGTTAATCAAAGCTTGAAACTACTACAAATGTAACAATACTTATAACATAACAAAACAACAAAGAGAAGGATATGAAGGGGGCAGCTTCAAATCCTAATAAATATTTCTTGTGTACGAATTCCAAAAAATGCAACTGTGACAACTAGTAAAATGTTGTTTTATTTTGCAGATTTTTGCAAATTGTTTCATAATAAATAAACAGTTTCGTGCTATGTAATATTTGTATTTTACATTCGGAGGAAACCAGTTAACCTTAAGTGATTCCAAATGTCAACATCCTTAAAGTCGGAGTTTTGGAGACGAAGAATAATCCAGCCATCATGCACTCATTATGTTAAATCCAGAAGACAAATCAGTACCTAAAACTAGATTAGTTTGAAAATAAACAAAATTCTTTCATATTTTCATACTGCACATCTGCAATGCTGTGTGGCAAACGTGTTTTATTCGTACATATATCTTAGTCTTTCACCTATTGGAAATTTAATGAGTGTGGCATTTACTAAGACACTGCAGTCAGAAATAAATGACTGTTTTAAATAGTGTATTTACAAGTTGTCAGCGCGTTGTTCAGGGGGGCAATTTCAAGCAGTCATAAATTGCATTTTATATTAAGGCAACAATTTATCACTAGCAGACATTCATCAACTTATTTATGTGTAGAACTCGCAAATGTGTCTATTTGATGTTTAGATGCTGCAAAAATGTCCATGTGTCAAACATGTAAAAATGACAATTGGATTTGTAAAAAATGAAGCAATTGCTTTTTGGTGTGTAGAACTAGCAACTGTGTCTATTTGGTGTGTAAACATGAACTTATTTTTAGTAGGTGTGTAGAACGTGCAGGGGTTCCATTCCGTGTTAAGAACATGCAACAAATTCCATTTGGTGCATAACACATACAGCAATGTCTACGTAGTACATAAAACATATAACAATTCCCACGTAGTGCGCAGCCCATGCAACAGCTTAAATCCGGAGCATATCATTTGGAACTGCTTACATTTGAAACATACAATATGCAACACATGCTGTCTCAAGCATAGCACAATAATGCAACTGGTTACACTGTGAGCATAGTGCTTGCAACAATTTCCGTTTGGAGAATAGCACATGCAATGGTTTCCGTTTGGAGAATAGAAAATGCAAGGACTTATATTTGAAGAAGAGAACATATAACGATTTATGTTTGAAGAATAGAACATGAAACGATTTATATTGTGAAAATAGAACATGCGACAATTTATATTTGGAAAAAAAAACGTGCAACGATTACCATTTGAACCATATATCACGCAACAATATCCAAGTTATGCACCAAATAGGCAATACGTTTACATTTAAAGCATAAATCACACGTCTTTTTCTGGTTCATTTAGTTTATCGTCTTATTTGTGTGTGCTTAAACACATCAGTTCTATGAAATCCGAGCAACTCAATTATGCAGATACCGACGCTCGTGGCTGCAATTCGTTAGAGCCATGGAAATCCTATCTACGAACTCTAATGGGACAAGGATAATTCAATTTACATTCAAGAAACACAAACTTGCTTGTTGACAAGATCTTATGTAAGCGAAATAGGGAAGACACATGAAGTAAATACCGTCTAGGATATTTTAAGTGGGAAAGTACGAATTTAAAGCTGGGAAAGCGCCGTCTTAACCATTAATCGACACTGCATGAATGATGCATGGGACTATTTAAATGCCGATTTTGGAATGAACAGGGATAACATAAAATGGATTGCTTACTCAAACGTAGAGACACTGGACATTCAGGTAATTATTTGTACTGTTATGCAATCGCAAAGTTTCCTATGTTATTTGCCATGATTGAAATAATTATGTAATGCGTACTTTATATAATATACATGTTATAAAGTGCACATTAGAGTCATCTTAGGATCAATATCAAATATATACATGTACGATACTTAGTTCAAACTGTACATGCTCAACACAATCTGAACCCACGATGAATAGACATTATTTATAAACTATTATATAAAACACAATTGACCCAAAATGTGCATGTAGGTGGTGCCAATTTTATTGCCATGTGAGTATTTCCATGATCAGTCAGTTTATTTCCGTGAACTAAACTGGTTATAATTTATTGTAATACACTTGTTGGATAAATAATTAGAGATTTATTGTGGTAATCATAATTCTTTACGCCCAAATTGGATAAAAACGGTAACATGTTAAAATGATACTTCAGTTTGACGTTAGTTTATATATAAGCGTATAAGTGTATATCATATCAGTTTATTTATAATAAATTTAACAATTTAGTTATTATGTTCATCACTCATGTATCATAATTATTAGTGTACGTCTCCTATAATGCGGATTACTTTATTGTTTGTTTATTAGACGATCATCAGTTCTAAAGATTATGTTCGACGGTTAAAATAAAATGGCATACTACCCCTCAGGCAATGAACTGTTTGAGCTCATTCCTAATCAATTAGTAAGAAAGAATTAACATTATACATAATGTTTGTTCTTACAAGTGTTTCGTTGTTTATAATAAAAAAAAATATTTGCTCATGCAGTTTATCAGACAGGCGTTATAATTGATACGATAATTTGGTTTATAAAGCTCCTAAGACATCCGATACAATTGTATTAAGTAAAAACCACAAATTGCAGACAGATGGATCTAGTTAACGAAGCAAGTAATTTAATATACTGTCTTTTAACGTGGTAAGATTGCTGATGACAACTTCTCGTGCTCTCGTCGAAGATTGTAAGCATTGTGTGTTCAAATGTTTCGATTTCAGGCCTTAGTTGATTATCTAAATCTTCTCAACTGTAATTGTATTGAGCGCTGTTTGTTGTTGATCCGCTTAAGACGACATCGATTTAAATAGTGTGAGAAATGTATGAAATGAGAGACTTTAAGCTCAATTTGCAAATGTGTCACAGTACATAACTATAGTTTATATCTCGTAGTACTTCAAGTTGTAAGCGTGGATCGCTTTTAGTGGGGACACAGAATATGGATGTTATTTAGAAATTTTAAGTAAATACAATCCTTCAGACCGGTCCAATATATTTGCAGATGACTGTTTAAAGTGTATCCCTAACGAAGGGAGCTCATGCCCAACTAAAGAAGGTTTTAGATTAAGAATATATTGTATTATTTCATTAAGACGTGGTATGCTTAAACACTATTTTTTAAGCGTAAGAGAAACTATCGCAATACTTCAAAACAGAGCATAAACAATATCACAGCTACACCATAATATATGCCAAAACAACATAGACCGACCGTCGTTACAAGCAGTACTGTACCATGTCGCTTATGCGCTATTTGTAAAATCTGGTTTACAAATACTCAAGTAATATTGAAACGAATGCAATAATATTGACATGATTGGCATGAAAACAAACATAAAGATTAGCGCCCTTTTAACGGATACGTTCACATTTCTTCGTTAATTGGGCTCTACATTCACTCACTTGTTTGTTTCATCGAGTGCACTTTATCTCGGAACGATGTCTCTGGACTCCACTCATATTTGTTAAAGCGTCCACAATTTGCATTGACGCGTACGACACGAAGAACTCACGCCCATTAGTTACCGAGTAATTATTTTTAACGCCCCTGAATGAAAGAGCAAACTCAAAGCCGATCTCCATGCAGAGTTGTCGTTCCTTGCTCTCACATACATATTTGATCCAGCTATGCTGGTTCCCGTCAAATCTTTGCGCGGAGGTTGACTCAAAGCCTGTACCAGTTTTAAGAAATGAAAAGTATAGCGTTTAAGCCCCTGAATAGTCAACCACAATGTTTTACAATATTTTGTAAAATAAAATTACCCAATATAAAATATTTGTTCCTTATAGCAATAGAAAAAATCTCAACGCCATATGTAGTCTGGTAACATGGATGTTTGTAGATACAAAATGCTCATTTGTTTTTTGGCATACAAACATTAATTTTAATTTCCCGCGACGATATCTAGTCATACAACACACGAACACTTACATGGTACCATTATAGTGTTCGTATGTCGTATGAATAGATATCAGTGCTGGAAATTAAAATGGAATTTATAATGACACGAACAATTTAAAACAAGCAGTTTTTTTTCTTCAAAAACCTCTGTTACAAGAACACATCTGGGTTTGAAATTTTGGCTATTGCTATAAGGAACATTGATTTTTTATTGTGTAACTTTATTTTACAAAATACTACGACATTTCCATTGATTTTTTAGTTTTAATGGGGCTTGAAAAATTGTTGCGTTAGAAGCGTGATAATGTGTACATTCTGTATCGCGTATTCGTGATTGTCATTTTTTGACAATAAATTAACGGGTTATCGAATGATCGTACATATATATGGAGAAACAGAGTATGATATTCTATTGGTTCTCCCATATAATATGAAACAAACTATTACATGTACGACTTCAAAATACATGATCAGGCGATAAATTAAAGCACTTAAGAACACAGTTTAATTAATACGGAGACAATCCATAATCCGAAGTCAATAGTTAGTGTCATATGGTTTTATTTATTTTTCTACGCTAATAAGCAAAACATACATTCGCTTGATTGAGCTAATATCCTGCTTAGCAAGATGATGGCAAGACATAACCCTACATAATTCACGGTAAAGACAAAACTGCTATTGACCTTTTAGATGTTTGTTATAGCACTGTTCGTTTCTATACTTTTTCGGGTCAGTTCATTAAGGCACACTTTTACATATAATTGAATATAATTGGCATAAGATTAGACGCATTTTTTGTCTCATAAAAAATGGCAGTAGACCTCATAGCAAATTTACGGGAAACAATACAATTGTTCATTCATATTTTTATAATCTATCAAGAAAATCATGTTAAACAAGATGTTATTCATTTTCAAATGATATAAATTACATTTATACATGTTTGTTTATCATTAAACATAACACCATAAAACATGATAACAATAATAATGAATCAAACTGTAGCGTCATTAATGAAAGATTATTTTGTAGCGACTCCGCATGTGTAAAGCCCCATTAATACTCAAAATCAACGAATATTTCGTAAAATAGTTCGTTAAATAAAGTTAACCCATAAAAAGTCATTGTTCCTTATAGCAATAGCCAAAATAGTTTAGGGTTACCACAATTAATTGTTACGTTTTATCTTACCATGTCATAATATTAACATTAATACATGTTATAATTGTGTGGAGTTAGGCTTTAGAGTAAAATGTTGTATCTCAGAAAGAAATGCTCAACACATACAACACTTTTACTCTTAACTCACTAAATACAGACGCATACGGCTGAAATTTATTAGGGACTTGGAAACCTTTTATAAGAACGCAAAATGGGTAGTTGATAAGATTTAGTGGACGATAAATTGGGAAGACATATGAAGTTATTACCCGCAAGGATACTAATATTCTATGTCTGTTTAATGCTCGAGCACATCTGTAATGCGCCGTCTCCGATATTAATCGACAGTGTGTCGCATTGCATGAACATATTTAATTGCCGATTGTATATGCACATACAGAAATTAACATGGATTGCTTAATTAAACGTAGAAGAGATACAGGACATTCAGGTACTTCTTTTTATTTGTTTGTTACGCTTTCTATGCTTACTCAATTTGTATCATTACATGTACATACTGTGTGTAATTAAAATAGTTATGCACTATTGTATGGTTTGCATTCTATAAGTTCATCCATTATTTAAGTTCAGGTGACACGGTTAAAACAAAACGGACTATGTTGAAGTTAACCAGGCACACACAGTGGCCGTTTTGACTTCATTCCCTATCTATTTACTAGCAATAACAGATAACATCAACGTCATTAAGTTATAACACGTAGTGTTTTGTTGATGGCACAATGCAGTTTGTCACATAGTCTAGTTAGTGCTCACCAAAAAAATAGTTGATAAAACTTATACATCGAATAAAATACATCTTTTTTACGTAAAAGGCATGAGCACAAGTTAGATTTAATGTACTCTTACGTGGTAAAACTGCTGATGACACATCAGACATCGTGAAGATTTGGCGCGTGGATAGTCAGAATAAAGGCCTGATATGTAATAAGACAATGATTAAGTGTAGTTATGTCTGGGATTTAAGACTTTTAGCAAATACGAGGGTGATACCACATGATAAGACATGTTACTCGTAGTACTTTACGACGTTAGCGTTTACGTGCTTGATGGAAGACAACTTGAAAGATGTACGTTCGGCAGAATCTCTTTATTGGCATTAAATGCTCTTTGTAAACAACCATATTATATTCGATCGGTCACCACATTTGCCGATTACTTTTGAAAATTCATCGCTTACTAAAGAACATACACTTTTAATCGTGTGAGTGCAAGGATTACGCAGATGAACGTTCCAAATGCTTTCCAAAAAAATTCACAGCTCAACATTTCTAACCTCACACAGCTTCAACACAATGTAAACCTAAGCTTAATTGATCATCACTACTTACAATGTTAATTGTTTTATAGTTATTTGATATTGCAGTAAATAAGACTAAAATAGTTTAACGTACTACTCCCGACACAAATGCAGTAATAATTTGGCATATTTGACAAAAAGATACAACACCAAACGTTACTTATTTTTGTTACTTATTTTCTATCAGATTGTCCCTAGAGAGGAAAAATATGCGAATAAAAAGGCATGAAAATGTTATTTGCTTACTTCTCTCTGTACATAAATCACTCTCGCACTTAGACAGGAAGTGGCCGAGCGTCATAGAAGAATGGTTTCAAAGCTCGTTTATTAAAAAACATTCAAACCATAGATTGCAACATTTCAAATTGATGCCCTAAACCGATTTCAAGAAATGATAATTATTGTCAAATGATTTATAAAAAATTAACGTCATTACGTATATTTGATAACGCTTAAGGTTATATGTTACGTTCATACTTACATTTGTAGTCACAATTATTGCTTTTTAAAACATAACTTCTATTTTTTTCTATATAAGATTCACCTTCGTTTAAGTGCAAACTAGAATATGTTTTCTTGAGCTGATTTCCTGATAACGTCAATATCGTAAACTAGATGATACACGAAAAAGACATTACTGTTTGTGATCCTTGGGATTTTTTAAATAACCCTGTTTGTCTCTCAGATTGTGATTGCCATCACACTGTGAAAAAGAAGTTCGCACGTCGGTTGCAAGCATCTTGGAGAAAGTTAACAATATGATGCACACATTGGAAATATATTTAAAAACATGAATAAGGCAATCACTTATTTGCATGTGGATAAATGGGTTTGCTTTATTAAGCTAACTTGTGCAATAAATGCTAGGGATTAGGGCTTATGACCCGCCTTCAAGGTTTTTTCGTCGGCAATTTTCGTTTTGGCGTGTGTCCTAATTTTCTTTGAATGAAATCTGACGCTTAGCCAATCTGACAATTTCGTTTGGGTGATCCCCTGCACAAATTATATAAATTACTCCGATCCATTGCATCAGAAAATACGATTGGCAAAGACTGTAATAAATTGTTAGAAATCTATACATTTTCTCATTTGTATTGGCAAATATACGCATAAGGTGAATAACTCGATTTACAAAGGATGAGTGGATTGTTTTCTTGTTAAAAGAAACGTATACCTGACCGAAAGGCAGGAGCACCATAAAACCAACGTACTTATATGTAGATAAGAATACATCAGTTCTAAATATGAAAGAACCATAACGCGATGAATTATACATAGGAGTTACCACGCCATCATTCGACACATGTTATGATATATTATGACATTAAACGAAGATGCAGATCTAGTCCAATATAACTGATATCACATCAAGCGTCTTGTACATTGAAATGACGAATTAATTCACAGCTTATTAAACCACATATAACATAACTGTTTTAATGGTAAATACCGATGCCTTTACCAAAACTACTGGACTTCTTCAGAGAACTAAACGATCTCCCATATCAGTATTAATTGGTATTGCTTGCAAAGACCTGGAATGTTTTCTCAGCCTATAAACTGACGAATGATGACTCACTATTTTTATATATGGAATATGTATATCTCATTGAAAGTTCTCTATATCCAGACGAATCATGTTTATACAATGATGCCACATTTGGGAAATATAACTCTTAATATAATATCTTTTCATAATAGTATATTTGTATTGGCATGGATATTAGTTAAAGAATTATTTTAAGAAAACTTTTTTTGTTGAAATATTTAAAACGTGTCTTTGTGATTGAAATTTATTAAAATAAGGATATTTAATAAATATTTAAATGTAGAGTCACATTAGGAACGGAAATGAGTAAAGGAACTGTCGCAAACGATGTAAAAAATGTCTTTTCCGGTTCCTGTGGTATTCAATTATGTGTATACATAGCTCGCTTACATTAACTTGACAATGATGTTTTCGCACGAATATGCTATGGCGATTACATTAGTTTTATCTGTTATCGCGTCGAATAGATACAGGAATATCATATTCACTGTTATATTGTCATTTATCTAGAGAAATACGTGCACGAACAAAACTGATTCAGACTATTGGACAAAATTCAAGTTTATAATTTATGCCCATAGAGTTATTAATCATTAAGATAATATTGAATATTCATATATGAAGTTCATTATTTTTAATTAATAACAGAACAGCTTCACGAACTGATGCAGGAACAAAATAACACCGAGTCAATATTTCGGATGTATTTCCTGAAATATAAAATATCTAATAATATGTAAAGATTTTATGGTATTTCAAAATGAACATGGTAATACAACTTTAGGCATAAATATAGACGTGTATGCAAAGCTAAGAGTTTTTAGAAATAAAGCATATAAAAATGAATTGAGCTGAAACAGACTTTATGTCGTCTTATTGTAAGGTATTTATTTTCGATTCTGAAACCGTAGTATATACGTCTTTATCTATTTCTACACTCAAAAAATAGTTTATTCTTTGTCGGTTACATTTAAGTTTTCTTCCAACAGTTTTCGTGGCCAATCTATTAAGCAGAATCAAATGTTAGTGGCTGAAATAAATTACTAAATGTGAAACTAATATACGTAACTGGGACACGAATAGTTCAATATGCATTCAGGAAACAGAAACTGGTTTGTTGACAATTTTCAGTGGCAGCAAAACAGCAAGACATATTTTGATAATACCTTTTATGATATCTTAGCTGTAAAAAATCATGAATAGGCAGTTTAGAATGAGTTGCCTTATTTCGACACTTGGGGCACCTGGCACGCAACACATTTGATTGATGATTTGTTGTGATCTGGCATAACTTAAAATGTATTGATTACTCAAACGTGATTATACCAAAAATACATGTACATATTTGTTATTTTAATGTTAAAGCTATTGTCTCCTGATTTGCGTTTTGCCAATACACACTTTGAAATTATTATGAAACTCATTTTTTTTCACACACACAAATGAAATCCTAATAACTATTGCCGGTACCTACATTATAACTTGCATCTAATTCATTTCAAATAAATATATTGTTTTTAAATTATGTTATCACTTATTTAAGGTAATATTTAACATCGGAACACAAACATAGTTGAAAATAACTGTTGATGAATATGTTTGATAAACATGATACATACAATATTGTCATTAAAACAGAACGGAATTGAATTATGATTTACATATGCTGGTGGATATTGGGTATCCATACATATGTATGAGAGTAGTTTAGCGATGATATGCTCTAGATTGGTACTATGTGGATGGAAAAATACATGTCACATTAATTGGAAGACAATTTTAGCATTAAACAACGTGCTTTCGATCTAAGATAATACAAAACGTGTATCCTTATTGAGTCTCAAAATATATTTATTCTTGTAAACAATTTTGATTTAGAGTATGTCTGCTTCTTTTTTTCAGTAATACTTTATATTTAAATTGTTTGAGTTTAATGCGAAGTTCTCTATAGTATATTCATCTTAAGTTTGACACGAAGATGTTCAGTTTCCATGCGAATAAGGACCAAGACGATCGGTAACAATTAATTTGACAAGACAGGTGCATATGGATCAGTATGTCACATTTTGTGCCAAGGAGAAGTAGACGCAGACACTAATACGTCTGGGTTTTGTATTAATGACGACATATATTCGATCGTAACACAATGGACTCCGTTCAGTCTAGGAATGTACATTTATTAATTCTTTTTCCTCTTATCGGTTTTGGAACGAACGCACAATTCGTCCATCATCAACTTCACGCTTTTTTACGCTTAAATTTAATGTCACATAAACACTTTAACATGCATAAACAATCTTGCATCGAGTGTTACTAAGTTACAAAGTTAAGATATATGTCTTTCACAATAGTATAATAATACCACTACAAATGCAATAGTCACAATTCATAAACACTGATTAATTTACTATACGAAATAATTTACAATGCTTCTAAACAAAATACAAAAATTTGTCAAATATACTGAGTAGTCTCTGAAAACATGATATTATTGTCAGACGTTCTTTATAAGATTTCTCCGCGTTTTAAGGCACTGCATGGCTTCTTTAGTTAATTTCCGTTATGAAAGATAATGTCAAGACCTCACACTAGATGATACAAGATACCCACACAACTTTTATTGACCGTAAGGACTTTTGTAACAGCTCTGTTTTTCTCTTTACCATGATATTGCAATCTTAGTGTGAATCAAGTCTTTGTTTATGTCAGCTTTAGACGACATAAAGAACTAATTTAAGACCATAGACAAGACGTATCAATTCTGCATTCGAGGGAAAGTCATCAAATAAGATTACTGTTAAATAAGAAATTAAATACCATACATGGTCTTACTATAAGTATAACAATACATTTTAAAAACGCATTTATGTCTATATGGGTGGAATTGGCTCAATAATTGCATTCGCATAAGACTTTTGAACTAATGTAAGTAAATACATTAATGAAACAACGTATGCAATGGCGGAAACAGACTGTGAGGCAGAGGGCATTATTTATATATAACCTACCAACCATATATGAGTACGTCTGCATCTCAATGTACTGTCAGAAGCGAACCTACCGCTATATTACATTCACTTTTTGTCAACATTGTTCTACTGATTGTTGTATATTTTTCACGTGTATTGTGATTTCTGTAAACATATACGTTTGCAATAGAACACGTTTACTCTAGGTCGGTGGATGACGGACACATCTCATACCTGCAAACAAATTACATTTGCAGTGAACCATTTGAAACAAAGCAATGCATACATGATTTTTCTATCAATTTTCTATGCCAACTTTCCTAAGAAAACTCAACGGATATCCAAACTTCTGTAAAACAGTTCATGATGTGTTTATAAACTTTATCGAAAACTACGATAATACAATATAATCTTTTGGATAGTGCTTAATTCATGGATTTAACCGTTTCGTTTCCTAAAGTAGATATAAGTAGGTTTTTACAATTGTTAGAATCTTTCGCAAAGGATTTAAACCTTAGTTAGATTGCCGTGCCCTCCTCCCCCGTGTGCAGCCAACTACCTCGCGTATAGCAAAACTGCATAACGCATAAGACAAAGACACCAATGTTTTCCTTGTAAGTATATGTCCAACTGACTGATGCAATAAAGCTAATACAAAGACTTCATATAAATCTCACAGCAGTGTGTCTGTCAATAGTCTGAAGTACAATATCCTTTGAAATGAATGTTGATAATGACATAAAAGGTAAGACTAGTGCACAAAGTACAAATGTGCTTTTGACAACGTTTGTATTTCGAATTTATTCCGAGAAAAATTAACGACCTTTGATATCGGGGTTAATTAAAAGTGCTGCTTATGACGTCTCCTTCTTGTGATTGTATGTGTGAACCATCCTCTGATTTACTATTTTGAAGATACGTTATATTCAATATCACCACGCTTCTAGACAAAAAAAAATATCTAAACAGCACGTTTGGGAAATATCACTATTTTCGTTTTCTTTATATTTTGCACATTTTTTCATTATGTGAATATCATGAGAAAATAACAGTTTAAAAACATATTAACAGAGTCATGTCATTTATGTCATTTACAGGAAATAACACTAAATGACAATGTTCAGGGGAAATGGTGATCACAAAAACAGCCAGAAACATATAGGATTAACTCGTTAACCATATTTTTGAAAAATTAGATGATTACTTTTAAAAAAAAAGAAGTTTATTTTGACTCGGTGCACTGATCACTGTGTTTGCTTCGATTGCAGTAGAATATAACACTCTGTCATTTATTTTAAACCGTATATTTAGTTAAACGTAACCATTGTTCTTAATCAGGCTATACCCTCATATATGTTATATTGTCGTACGCATGTGTAACTGTGTTTTAAATACAAAACGTCCATGCTTGTTCTTGCATGCCGAGAGTGTAAAACTGTTAAAACAATAATGCTTAAATAGTCTATTGAGCTGTTATTAATTGCTTTCATGCGTATGGTTTCTTACTGCAACGGTTTTAACGGCATTGTTGCTGGCCACACGTATCCATACGCATGTTCATTAACTATGTAACTGTCTATGATAAGCGCGTATTTGTATTATTCATGCAATAGAAATGTTGTATATATGAATGAAATATATCACAATTCATGAGACAAATGTCAAATTCAAAAAGTTATTGATAAAGCATCCACTCATTTTCGCCATACATATGAATGCGCCTTTTATACTCTTAAAACGCAATAAAATATTATGATGATACCTGAACTTGTAATTCATTCGTAGTCCTCGAGACTTGGCCATTGTACCGATTGAATAATATTTGTTTCAATTTTTCTTTCTGAGAATTTTTCATTTCATATGTTTCGATTTCATCGATGTTCCCAAAATAAACAAAATAAAGTCCGTAAAATAATGATGCCTTCACATTTCATGTTGGTCTCAAAAAATTCGCAACCAAAATATGGAGATGTGCAATCTCGCCCATTGGTTAATTTGCTTATTCAGTTTCATCCGTGTGACAACAGTACTGTTTGCGTTGCGCACGTTTCAAGTTTAAAATGTGAGTTTTTGCGAAAATGGGCCAAAGCTGTTGTGATGTTGAAAAAATATGAACCAAAATGCGTAGGAGCGCAAGAGTTCACACGCTGATGTTTGAGCCCTGCAACAGCAAAACTTGTAAATTCCCCTCAATACCAATAAAAAAATGCCAATTTAGCTTTAAAAGGGGCCATTACTTACGTTTAATCGAAAAAATCCGACCTATTATATATAGGGGCGCGTTTGCACATGCTGGTTAGTATGTTTGTTAAGGTTCATATCTCTAGCAGGTAATACATTTTGAGTTATGAACGAAGTAAGAACGTAAGACAATGTAAATTTTAGTATGGAAAGGGGCAATAACTTCGGTTATGTCGAAAAAGGTAGAACCAACATATGTATATGCGCAAGTGCACAGGCTGGTTTGTAAAGTTTCATCCCACTTGCAGCGGTACATTTTTAGTTATGCGTGACCCATTAATCCAACAGACGAACCGCATAGCAGAGGCACGGTAGGACGGACAAAACGGACACATTTATATAACCTCCTGTGGAAGAAGGGGAAGGGGGAGGGGTGGAAGAAAATAATATAACTAAACGAATTATTAGTTATAGGAGATGGTAGGGTGGGGGGGGGTAAAAAGAAATAATATAACGGAGATAATTTTTAGTTATATAACCAGGAGATACATTTTCATTTGTATTCGCTAATCTTTTATTTAAACAGTCGACCAATTGCCTATATAAGAGAGCAATTGGAAGATGAAATCAACACAATACACGACATATGCTTACAACTGGAATCAAGGCCTTTGAACCATCAACGAATGCTCCTGTGTCGGTTTATATACCGATCATTCAGTACGCAGTATTGCTTTAGAACAGTTTTGTTTGAACATTGATGCATACCATTCCAATACACGTTATTCAATCTGGTTTTGCAATAATGTCTGCAATAACGCGCCACCAATTTTCTTCTATAAACAATGTTCTTAAAATCCAATATTTTGGAGTGCATAATATAATGAATTAAAATGAACAATTGCCTTCCCAGCTGCACTTTATTAATGTGTTATATGTGCTTTATAATAGAGTATGCATACTCTAGAATTAATATTGGAGTTATATTGGTGTAGATTGGATGTAAAATATATTAAATGTTGAAGACGATTGCACAAACTATAAAATGGGCTTCATCTGCAAGTAACATCTGCATTCATTCTGTAACAATATCAAAACACAAAATGTTTCTTGAACATTGCTTTAACTGTACAAAATATGTCAATTGAAAGCAAATGGCTAAATTGCTTTTACCCTCGATCAGGAATAGTATATTATCCGCATTGTCGCCCTGCCTCCGATTAGATTTGCAACAGAGACGCAAACATTTATTGAATTTGTTTCCAAAGAAGACATTAGAATTGATTAGCATATATGTTTAAATTAAAACTGCTCGGAATCCTTGCACAATTGTTTGAGTATTCAATTCATTATCAACTACGTTACTGTCAGTCAGTGCGTTTGATGAATACAATGTTACAGCTGTCTTTAAAATAAAACATAAACCCAAGTGGATTATTTCCTTTTCGATTGTGTTTCAAGGAGTTTTTGTGTTCTTAAATTTTAGAGGAAACTTAGTGTTGTTTTATTTCGTTTAACGTGCACATGTTTGATTTGCAAACAAAACCGCCTTTAATATGTTCTTACTCTGTCAAAGCATCATTTTTTGTTCTCTCCGAAATTTCAATACGATGGTTTTCGAACAATAAACTATTTGATTTCGTGACTTATTTTAAGACAAAACCATTTAGTAGGCTAGGGTGCGTCTTTAATTTATTGTGTCTCAGGCAATTTTAAATTTGTTACTCTTCTATATGTATACATATAACTCATTTAACTAATTAAACATTTATAACGTAACGTATGTATTTAGTTTGAGGTTGAAATGCAGATTTACCTGACTAGTTGTGTCGTGATACTCTGCAATACAACCGCCAATTAGGCATAACATGATATGCATACAAGAACATACTAATCTCACGTAACATTTAAAATTCCGCATTCTCGTAAATGCATATCAAAACTTGACAATGAAATTTCGGTGTTTCAAAATAGTAATGATTAGTTAAGAATGTAAAATTTCATCGAATACTAAAGGATTATTCGTTCTTTTATCTGATCGAAATGCATTTAGTTGACAATCTAGCACTGAAATGCCAATTCAAGACGTTCGAAATTTAAATATGAATGCAACCTATTACGACCAATTTGCATTCACCAATTGCTAGTTGGATGGCGACTTTATTTTGTGTAAGCCTTGATTACTCTACCAAACAACTAGATTAATCGGATGGGGTTAAACACACCGAGTTCAATTATTCCAGCAGTATGGTGTATTGGTTACTCATTTATAAACTTGCCACTTTGTCTAGTCCATTTTACAATTTGTCAGCGCGTTTTTCAGGAAGCCATTTCCAGCTGTAATAAATAACAGTTTACATATTAAGGCAAAACTTTATTACTTGCAGAATATAAACAAGCAGACATTCAGCAACAAATATTATCTGGACGATATAATTATTATGGTTTCAATTTCGAACAATTGAACTGTCGTGGTAACTGAATATAAAGTTAAGTATAAAAATATATTTTTCTGTGCTATGGTAAGATGGAATATGTTACATGCTTTTTAAAACCAACAACAATACAAATGGTATTAATTTAAGTAATCATCCTTACTGGATAGATTTATTTTTTATTCTTTTGTTGAAACAATTTGCTAGTGTGTTATTATTTTAAGCAGTGAAATAGGTACAATTTAAACAAAGTTGTCAGAAGTGAGTAAATGCTTTGGCAAAAACAAATTAATTTTCAACTTTTATCTACACATGTGTACATGGGAGTTCCTTCTTCAGACATATCGTACACATATCATTTTAAGATGTTTATTAATATTATTTGTATTGTACTTTAATCAATATTTCGCCTTGGGTAAATATTTCGTTTCTACTGATCATGAATTTTGTCCAATGGTATTAAGTACATGTATATCCACGTTACGTTTTAATGAATAGTTTCATTGTATTACTTAATAGGTGAAGATTTAAACTGGTGATTGGTTTAAGTTAAAGTTCACAGATAGATAAAAGGATTACTAAAAACTTAAAATATTTTATATAACCATTTTTATATTAGTCTTACGCGGGATTAACTGCACACGGAAAATAAATCTAAAACAGTTGTCGTATTTTCCTTGTTAGTCTGGCGCGTCTGATATTCCTTCTGACCTAGATTATCTTGCTTATTTAGTGAAATTATAGTTCAAGAACACAAGCACTCTTAGGTCAAATAAAAAAAATATGTCTTTTTCCGGTCGCCCGACCGTGTCTCCTGAATCGGCGCCGACCCTCAACTTTTTATTGAGGTCGCCAAAAAAAAAACAACAAATCCGTTCATTTTCGTTCATTTTGCAATATAAGATGTAATATCAAGATAACAAGGCATATATATACATGCATTTTTGATTATAAGCTTTAGGAGCCTTGAATGTTGTATCTCGACAAAACTAACTGTGCCACAGTCCCTTACTATCTTTAAATAACATACCAGTCAAAAGACGCCTGATTCAGTGATTTAAAAAAACTCCTTTTATGTGTGTCAGACAAGTAAGATTCAGAGTCAATCTCACACAATTTACTTTTCATAGTTCTAACTTTGTTTTGGCGAACCACCCTGTAACCAACTCGTTAGAGACATTTCAGATTAAGCAGATGCTATTTTGTGTTTACAGTCCGAGTTCTCGATCAAGAATGATCATGACACAGATAATGAGTATTAAGCATCATCATAATTGGGGACATACGTTAATTGTTCGCAGTTTTCGTCGGCATCAACTCATCTTTTCCCGTCCGGGACCATTTTAAGGCATCTACTTCTCGCGAAAAGCAAGTTTTCACGGTTTGAAAAACGGACAATACAGGCGTGGTGCATAAAATATACATACCTCTCTACCAAGAACAGATACCAATTAATATATAGAGACCGGTATTCTTTCAATCCACATTGTTTTGGGGACACTCATTGCGATAATTGACATCAATTATCAAAGTATCTCGCCCGGTGTCGTGTCATGTTTTCTATTAGCCGAAATGGAGCTATTTAATTCACTTTAATCCTCCGTTTGAATTTGAACACTTCAGCTTAAATCCAGTCTTGACCAGATTTTCCGGTAAATCAGTATACAGTACATTATCTGTTTCAATAATAAACTACCTATTGGAGCGTAACGTCAAAGATACAGCATTCACTTCGCTACAAAGCTTGCCTTCGACAGAGTATACACCCACGCTAATTTTCGCGCGCTTTTTACCAGGAAAATACACGAGCAATACTTTTGCTAGCGTAAGGGTCGGGTAAGCAATACAATGGGAAAAATCATTACACGCACGCTTTACATGCGTATGGCGTGACGCTGTACATTGCCGCATAGTTTTCGCACGCTTTTTGTGGGGGCAAAGGAAATACATGTGGACATTTTTATTTAAAGCTAGAGAGTGTGTTTTGGATTACAAAATTTGTATTCTCATTCTCATTCAACAAAACATTTATATTATATTTATAATGGATTCAATATTAAATTTCAATATTAACTTTGTTAAAACGCTTTTCGTGTCGAAACAATGTTTTGATAATGCTCGAAAAGCATAATTTCCAGGAGGATTACACCCCTTGCTATCATCAGTCTCGTAAGTAACTGGAAAATGTTAGGCAGTGTTCTCAGGCAATGGTTTTTAACCGAAGCTTCCGATGATAAATAGACCCATTTATCTAGCTATAATCGCCCACTTCGCCCAGTTGCTTGATCCCTGGGCCTTCCATTCTAGTACCCGAAAGACAAAAAAAAGAAGAAAAAAATCCCAACCTTCCGACCCTGTTTTTTTTCTTCCAAGGAGACCGGAAACGGACCTATTTTATATTTGGCCTTAGTCGACTTTGGATTTGCATTGTACATCGTATGTACATTGAATTTACATAACCATCAGAGGATAAGAATTACGCATACCATAAAACAGATGTGGTGATTATGTTTAGAATACACGTTGTTATACATACAACTACGCATTCCGTTAGGGTAATACATTAATACTGACTAATTGACATATACTTTGCTGAAGATGTCATTCTGCAGTATATACGCCGGTTTAATTTATTCAACTTAACATATTTTAGTTAAATAACATCCTACTGGCAGGTTTGTGTCTCGCTTAGATCTTTTGTGTATATGTAGTACATTACCAATGCTTACGCAATTTTGTAAACCATTTTTTTATTGTATATCGTATATCCAATAAACAGTAGACACGCGAATAGGCATCAACCATAAACTAATTAATGCATGCTGTATTATAATGATAATGATAAATTATTGTTATGTACCGCAACATTGTGAAAAGCGTGTCAGTGCAGTCTGTAACTGAAGGAGGAGGTGGGAATTACTAAGTATTTGCGAGTCTTTAAAGATATTTTTTCAGCATTAAGCAGACGCGTTCGTTGGGTACATTCCATCACCTTGATTTTTAGCTTTTTAATGCTGGCGAATTATCTTCATATACTCTAAATTATACGTATAATAAAATACATAAAGACATCTATTTGTTAAATCTGAACATTTTTTAAAAGCATTTTCTGATCTTACAATGTATTTTGCAAGTTATAAACAGTAAGTATACGCTATTGCAGACTGCATGCACAGCCGATATTCGAGAAGAATCATTGATATGTAATGCAGGAGTTGGAGTGGAGATGTTTTACATAATAAGGATTATTTTCATCTATTATACTCAGCTCACATGATTGGCACATTTAAAACGAGATCCTGCGAAATACGATTTTTACATTTTATATAATGGATAGACCATATTAAGTAATACATTACATACGAAGTACAAGTATGACGCATTGATTATTCAAAACGAATGTGTCGATTAACATTTACATTATTTCGCAATTTGCCCTCTCAAATGTGCTTTACATGTATTGAGATAGGTTTTGGTTCACCAAAGCCTTCTTGTATAACAATCTATCAAACAAACACTATGAAACTATATTACACCTCAGAGATATAGGTCCTTCTATATCTATATGACCGGTTTCAGTCTGTAAAATGCGATAGAGAACGCTATGAGTATAAAGACCGGTCACTATTTTTTTGTATATTGACCGTTCGGGGGGTTACACACCACTAAATTTGCACTGTTATAATATAAAACATAAAATAAATAAAATATAAAATATAAAATATGTATAATATATAATATACAATATATAATATACAATATATAATATATAATATATAATGTAATATATAATATATAATATATAATATATAATATATAATATATAATATATAATATATAATATATAATATATAATATATAATATATAATATATAATATATAATATATAATATATAATATATAATATATAATATATAATATATAATATATAATATATAATATATAATATATAATATATAATATATAATATATAATATATAATATATAATATATAATATATAATATATAATATATAATATATAATATATAATATATAATATATAATATATAATATATAATATATAATATATAATATATAATATATAATATATAATATATAATATATAATATATAATATATAATATATAATATATAATATATAATATATAATATATAATATANTATATATACAACACTGTACAATGGTACAGGGGACACTCTTCGGTGTAATATAAGAAATAGTAAACTCCACTTCGGTCCAAATGGTATTATAGTGACCAGCCAGGCAGCCAAAAACTGACTATGGACCTCAGCCGTTTGTGGCTGCCTAGCTGGTCACTATAATGCCATAGGGACCTCAGTGGGGTTTACTATTTCTTATGTATAATCATGCACTGTATTGTTGAACATTACTGCAAGCATGGTTATTTTTATGGTTGTCTTTATAATGCCATACTACTTCATATTTTGTGTAATGATTTATGATCTTACTACTTGTTAGGCAATAAAGTAAAATGTTTGATGTATATATTTTTGTTCCAAGCTTCATAAAAATGGGAAACGTATTATGTAAGGCAAAGGGAGTATTAGGTTAGCGTGTTTGTGTGTTTGAATGTATCCGACGAGTTCATAAAAGATTTACATGGCACGTCATGGTTTCTTTTATTATCAAACACAAATTATACAATGAAAAAATAATAGTCTATACTTATAAATGTATGATACTGATTTAAAAAAATATATATTTGTAAATAAAGTGATCCTATATAATCATTTAAATAATACAAATTTAACGTGACGAAAACGTTATAAGTCAGTTCAGAGATCGAAAAGATTGTGAGTGCTGAAGTTCTGAATTCAGATGATGGGATAATGGCGAGTTTAAGCAAGAATAAATTAATGTTTCAGATCAAGTTTTGCGTATGTTGAAATCTTACGCTGTTACCGTAGGAATTATGAAATGGTGTTACACCAATGGTTATTTGTATCACATCGAACGGACAATATCATTAACTGAAAAGGGAAGCATCTTATGTATTTGTTAAACACCGGGCGAAACTGCTGTTTTTAAGTCCGATAAGCATGTTTGGAAACTTCTCAAGGATTTCATATTTTTATAGTTATTTAAGAGTTGCATAAAATGTATCATTATATAGCGGTCGATGTCATAGTGTGTTCAAATAATGCCCCTGGGATCAAAACAAGCGATAGCTCGGGGTCTTTTGTATATACAAATATTAGCAAAATAACCTAAAACATCTTCTCGAGCTACATTGTGTGTTCAATTCATGCCCACTCGCGCTCTAGGGGTCACATTTATATTATACCACAGTTGCTCGGTTGAGCATTTAAGGACTCGTCTTGTTATCGAATTTATATATATATGTGTGTGTCTTCTTTAAGCCAAAAAAAAATTTATACTCATCTATATTACCGTTGCTAGCCTTTTTAGATCAAATAATCTGACTGAACTGAAAAATATTCCCAAAATGTAATGTAAAGATATTGTTCTATTTTAGTTGCAGAACCTATATGTGTTATAGAAATACTACGAAATGTCTATAAGGAAGCAATTTATGAATTATTTTCTTGAGACATATGAACAAAAATCAAGTATAAATATTAATAATATTTTGCAAAATGTGTTTTCGTTTCTTTTTTACGTGTTTGATTTGTATTATGTTTAATACTAGTCGTAGTTTCTTTTGTGTGATATTCGTTCATTGAATGTTTCGATAGGTAAACAATATTCTCTACAATTATATTCTAGGTTTGCGCAATAGGAGTCCAATGACTTATTATATGTTGTTAGAATACGATGAAACAACAACTATTGCTCATATTTGTCATTATATCATATATTTGTCTTATATTCCATATAATGGAAACTGATAAAAAAAACTAATACATCTGGGCTAGGTAGAAACGACTATGCGTTCCAAATGGTAGCGCGTGCACAGTAAATCTAATTCAATCGTAGAAGGCACATTAACAAACTTTTGTTCAGAGTTTTAAGAAAAAAAAAAACTACCACTATAAACTCAGAACTGCATTTTATATAAAAAAGGCATGACCATTGTAACATAGACACAAAATCGTGCTTAGTACTATCCTAGGCCATAAGAACACATGTTAATTTTCAGTATATTTTGATATTGGTAAAGGGGTACATAACATCAGAGCCAAAGTTAGCATTCATGAGATAAATCTAAATTTGCTAGTTTTCAGTCTGTATAACCATTATTATCGCAGAGATAACATATTCTTTAGTCTGGAAAATCCAATAATAATGCCCTAATTTATGTTCTTGATTACTTTTCTCCGCGTCTAAGCAAATACATACAACTCTGTATCTCGACCTAATATCCTGCTTAATAAGTTAACGACAAAGCCACGCACTAGATCATAGACATAGACAAAACAGTCTTTGACCGTTTGAATTGTTCGATTACCTTCATTATTTCCTTAATAATTGCCATCCGTCTATGAAACATGAGTGAGTACGTCGGCACATAGGCAACTTTCTGGATAACGCAGACAACACGGAAATACGTTCTAGACACGGGAAAGACATTTAATACAATTACTTATTATATTGCTATACAAATCTCGTTTTACTTTTTTTTATGCAAGATTAAAATTTTAGAAGCAATTATATGTTCTTTGTGGTATTATAGTAAACCAGTGTTTGTAAAATGTGAGTTATATTCATAATTTATTCAATTTATGTAATATTTGTTGAGTTATCATTCCGCATGTGGCTAGATTAGTTATCTCAGAGGAACAACGTTCTCTATAATGTTTCTTGTAATAGTTTTTATCACGTTAAACATTGTTCCCTAAGGCTGTGTACTACATGCGACTACATAGAAATATATGTAGAAGATTAGAATGATATGCATACATTGGTATTAATAGTCACTTTAATAAAAAAAAACTTTTCAAGTGTCTCGTATTTGAACTATTTCACACATTTCAACTAACCCTAACTATTTGTCATATTTTTAAACAACTTCAAACACACGAATACTCTACCACTAAACTTATAAACATGATCATCATAAACACAATTTAAATAGTTCTTAATTTAGATTAAGACAATATATTTAAAATTTGAATTCTTGATTTACGTACTCAGCAGTGTGGTAAAGACACATTGATTCTACTTAAGTTTGATAGCTCGATTAACAATTCGACCCATGGCAAGTTCAATAATCGTATATTTATTTAAAGAAACGATATTCACAAGACAAATGATACAAACCTTTTAGACCTTGTTTTAACCCCAGTTCTTTATTTTCTGTCTGAGCCACGTATTGCTATTATAATTCACATATGTGTCAGTAATGACTTTTTAGCGTAAGACGATATTAAAACAAATATCCAGAAAACGCAGACAACATATAACAATACTGTCTCCGAAAAAAAAGACATCTAACAAGGTCACCATTCAATTAATGGGTAAAGTTTGTAATCGATCTTGGTGCAAGTAATACGATCGTTGTTAGATGTTATGTCTAATTTTTAATACACATTCTAGGATATTATATTTATATTTATTTAAGAGTTGCATACTAATTTACAGATTGGATATGAAACCAGTTTTGGTAAATAAGCGCGCTTTGTTTGTAATTTTCTTGGCTAGCCCATAACCGGTTGAACTCGTAACGATTTGCATTGACCGCTCCCAAGTGGCGATGCAAGTTTTCGGTCATAGTTGGTGTTAAGTTATACAATTTGTGTGGAGGACAAGAATTTTTCTCCTGATATGGCTTCTGGAGTTGCATAGTTTGCTATATTGGGTGATCCGCCAGGTATTATTTTAAAGCTACTCGAGCGTCAGAATTTCAAACAGAACCAAGCTGCTTATACATGGACCAGACATATTTACTTTCTCCTTAGTGTTGTAATTTTCAAGCAATTTTCAAAAAATATTTATTTAGATGATTTCCCACTATTGGAGTTGCGTATGCATTTATTCCTTAACAAAAATTACAGATCTAGATTTCTAAAATGTTTCTCGGAAATTGAATAAATTATACGAAATATGTCCTCTAAAACCGGTTAACTAAATGACGTTTACTAACATCCGAGTTTATTAGATAATCAAACTTTACATCCTGGCTCTTATTAAATCTTCAGCATAGCCGAAAACATTCATATATATCAACTGATGTAATTGGGTTGGATTTACATATATTCATATTAACCATAAATGGACAACTGATTGGTTCTGCAATTCCTAGATGAAAATTTTGTTCCAAATCATATCTATTTCAAATCAGCTTATTTGCAGCCTAACACGTTCGTACGGATTAAAAAAAATATATGCAAACGCTAGACATGTTTTCAAAATTGTTAGGGCATGAAGTTCATAATTTAAGAATTAAGGATTGTTATGTCTATATCACTTTTATAGTATGAACACATACAGCAAAGCAGCACGTACAATTACATAAACTTACTTTTGATATCACATTCTCTATCACTTTGATAAGCTGAACATGATCTAATAAATAATAATTCTTTAATAAATTTACGGAAGATATGTCTGTTATATTTGTTTAGTGGGTCAGAAATTATATCTATAATCTGACTCTGAAGTAAAGTGCCGTAACAGCTTCTTATGTACAACCTTCATTTATTGTATCCATATTTGACGACATCTTGCATAGCACGGATTGAAATACCTGCGACACACAATTATTCAGTGTCATTTCTTTTCCGGCCTGTTTTATTTGCTTATCAGCACTTAAAATGCAAATGTGACATTTGCAAACATAATGTGTTACATGTTAAATTGAACCGAATACAAACCTCTCATGCACGCCATGTTTTAAAAACTGCAAAAACTGCATCGCTTATTACATCTGCATGTCATTAATTGTGAATGCCATCTTGTAAATCAAATTTATATTCGTCTGGTTCTAGATTTCCCACCCAAACAACCAGGTCAATATGAGCAAATACACGTGGTTACATAGTTGAGAGGTTTTGTTTGACCTTTCTATCTGTGATGCTAATTACAGTTGTCTGACGATGTGTATGAACAATTAGTATTCATGACATGCTAATTGGATAAAGTTTTTTATTTCGTCTGATCTACTTACCCAAACAACCAGGCTTACAGGAGCGAATACATTAAGTTCAATTGCTCAAGGCGTTTTGTTTACCTTTAAATCAGAATACTTTATTGATTTGTTCAGTGAGCAACAATTAACGTAGTTTACCTTATTATCCCCATGACATGTAACACCACAGTGAATGTCGTACACTGGTATTTGCTTTTCAGGCAAACGGTCTCCGACGCCATTTAACTCTGAATATCGTCTCGTCTGAACAATTGTGTTGAATGCAATCACAGCAATAAAGACATGCATGTTTGTTTAGATCGTTTCGGACTGATGTCATTTCAGCTGTAATGTTCCTTTGATAATACATTTATTCATCACATTTTAGACACCCACCAAACACTTGTATGTTGAATTCCTTTCTTGAACCACATGATCATATTCAAACTTTTACTTTGTTAAATTACAGCACATGTGACCAAATTATTGTGAAGTAAGGTTTATATTCATCAAATTACCAATGTTGTTATTAATTTGTTCGATTGTATTTTGTGCAAAGTTGTGATATTAGATGATCATCATAATGCCTTTTTTAAAACGTTTTTCTTTTTACCTCTTTACGTTTCTAAGCACGTTTACAAACTATTATTTTCATCGTCAAAATTGTATTATGTCACAGGTTCCTGTTAAGGTTTACTGACCTCATTAAAGTACAGATGTCTTAACAAAATTGCTCTATAAATGAACTGTAACTGTAGTGATTAGTGTCAATGAAAGCTTGCTATAAATAAATCCAATCTCTATGACATAAATGTCGACCTTACTCGCGATCGCAATATAGAATGCACAGGCACACACAGTTGTAAACTATTTGTACTAATATTAATTAAAATAAAATGAAGATGCGTATTCGTTACTATCTTGACGACTGTCTGTTTCAGCAAGTATGCCTATCTCACACAGTTTTGAATAAATGCACTGATTGTTGTTGTTATAAGAATTATGAAGAGTTGTAATCGGTAAAAATAGTAATCTTATTAGAATTATATTTATGGCATTGCTAACTGGCATACACATGTATGTTCAAAACAGCATACTTTACCCTCTATTTCGTGATGTGTATCATAACAATGTTTCCGATTTAAAAATACGTTTCAGTACATTTGCATAACTACTAACCGACTGAGGTGAATGTTGTTCTTTTGCGGTAAAAGCGGCCTGAAGCCTGTACACAACTATTATTTTAAAAGTGACAGGTTCACGACGAATATAAATGACCTCTGAAGAGTATTCACATCTTAGGGTACACACACTATTTGTAGAATTACTCCAAATAATTCCAGACAAAATATTGTCTGCGGAGTGATTTGTTGTGTAGAAAGCTGGCAATAAATCAAATTAGTGTGACATTGTGTCTTATAAGATGAACACGTTGGGTTTCCGTCTGGCCTAAATGTCTCGCTGACTTAGTTACTCAATCCTTTAAGTAACGTACTCATCCGCAACTCCGATGTTAATAGTTGTAATAAGGATCTGCACAACTTCGGAACAAATTAGAATCCGTTTTAACAAATAACCATTTATTATCAGCTTAACATCTTTCGTTGGCCTCTGAACATTGAATGTTCTTTCGTACTTGCGGTAATTACGGACGAGCACTGGTGAACACATTCACCAATGATGCGTATGTAATCAATAGTTTCATATTATGTTCTTTATAATGATCAACAGATTATGAATGAAACATCACATATGATTTCCCGGGTATTTTAAAACATTGATTTTATACCGTCTTAATATGTATGCTATTATATAAATGCGTTATGCTTAATTGATTTCTATAATTGCCTTTCATTCACAAATTCAATTCTTTTCTTTTACAAGAGTGCAAACCTTGACAAACGAGCATGCAAATAGAATTTGACCAGTGTAGTCTGGTCTTATAACCTAGCAGTCCTTCTACAAAAGAACTCATTTTACAAAAATAATCTGTATTAAGTTTATCTTTACAATTTTGCGTCACACGCAAATTTCAGATAAATTGACACGGAGTAATTGGGTTTCGCCCATACCTTAATTTTGTGTTTGCATTGAGATACAATTGTTATTTTTAATTATATTCACAATACGTAGAAACATCTCCGGGAAGCCAAACAAAATATAATGTTAAGAAATGCCCTAACATATTTGATAGATAAACAGCAAACGAACTTGATCAACGGATTTAAGGACAACTTTATTGTATTAATACATTATGCGAAACAGACATTTAACAATAATAATTAAAATCTATGTATATTGGCTGCTATAATATCAATCTATGATATATCCTATCTTTTATCGAACTTTTGTATTTGTCGTTAAAAGTACATAACACATTTGTTTAGTTTGAGTAATTCGGTGTTCCACTTAATGAAATGCCATTGGATGCATTATTAAATATTTATAATACAATATCTAGGTCGCCGTGGTGTAGTGGATATGGTGTCCGCCTAGCGCTCGTGAGGTCACGGGTTCGAACCCCACTGGGAGCTTACCATCGATCTCCCCAAAGACTGGTTCTTAGTCCCAAGAAAGGGACTCGAGAGCATTCAATAAGCTTACGATGCAATCGAGCTAAAATAAATAGGTATAAACTAAATATTTATTATTCAAATTTATTGACATGCTTTTATATTGCCCTATATATGTTCTATTTTCGTTTGGATTGATCTGAATAATTAACTGCACGGTATTCTGGTTTGACAACGATAATCTCATACATAAGTGTATTTTATATATAATGTCTCATTGGGTTTGGCAAACGCTATATAATGTCTAAATTGCAGCCGTTTTTAACGCAATTTGCAACCGTTCATATGGATTTCGATGTTTTGGACGTGCGTGTATAATATCAGTGCCCCTCGTTAAGCTTGACCTGCTTAGATATGTCAAATATAAAACAATACAGCTAATGGTACGTAAATAGACATATATTGTCTAATGAAAAGATAAAAATAGAATCGCACGGGTAACATATTCTTTAGTCTGGACAATCCAATGATAATGCCCTGATTTATGTTTTTGATTACTTTTCTCCGCGTCTAAGCAAATACATACAATTATGTTTCTCGACCTAATATCCGGCTTAACAAGTTAACGACAAGGCCACGCACAAGATCATACAAAACAAAGACAAAACTGTCTTTGACCGTTTGGATTGTTTAATAGCCTTCATTATTTCCTTAATAATTGCCATCTATCTATGAAATATACAAAGAATAGTATGTGAGTTTCGGATAAAGATCAAGTTGATCATGCGAGGCTTAGAATCATGGCAGCGCGAGGCTTGCCGAGCGCTACCATGGTTCGTGCCGAGCATGATAGACTAACTTGATCTTTATCCAAAACTCACATACTATTCTATGTATCCTATTATTTGTTCCTCTTTTTCATTAATAGTTATTAAATATCGCATTTTAGGACGATTTTGTTCGTCCGTAGTTGACAAAAACAGATTCTCCAATTTTTGGAAAAACCCACAAATGATCTAAAAATAGCGATAGTATAAAGCTCAAGTTTAAACGATCGTTGTAATCCTATCGATGTTCATCTGGTAATAGGATACAAGTGAGTACGACAACACGGAAATACGTTCTAGACATGAGAAAGACATTTACTACCATTTATTATTATATTGCTATAGAAAATCGGACTCCAATGATTGGGTAAGTCTACTATAAAAATACAAGCTACTTGATAGAAATTCCGCATTTGGCAGATTGAATTTCGTTTCCGTATTTAACGGCTATAAAAACGAACTTCTTGTAATTGTCATGTATCGTATATATATGTAACCCGAGCGACTTTGGGGGAAAACCGTGCTATTTGTAAAACACGCACAAGGCACTGTGAACGTCATAAAAGTATCCATGCGCGTCTTATCTTACTTTCATTTTATGTACATGTACCGATTTCAAATAAAATTGTAGTTTAAATAATACTTTTCCACGTTTGTTTGAGGATATGAAATATATGGAATATAACATAACTCTGGTGTTTCGATATTTTTGTTCGCACTCATTGATTATATCACATCTAATTGTACTCGCGCTGCGGGATCGTGGAACACATCATGACACAACACATCGGCACACCACAGTCATGTACTATTCCTTCTTATAAAAGAGCGTACAGAAATGGGCGTTTATTTATCGTTTTACGTGTTTTTCTCTTTATATCAGATTAAAATTTAAGAAGCACTTAAATGTTCTTAGTTGTTTTATAGTTAACCAATGTTTGAAAAATGTGAGTTGTTATCACAATTTATTCAATACATGTAATGTTTAATTAGTTGCGTTATCATCACGCATGTGGCTAGATTTTTTTTTGAGGGGAACAACGTTTTCAATATTGTTTCTTGTAATAGTTTTTATCACGTGAAATATAGTACCATAAGACTTTGTACTGCATGCGACTACACATAATTGCATGTACATGATTAGCAGGATATGCATACATTGTCATTAATAGTCATTTTAATTAAAAACAAGCCTTTTTTAAGTGCCTCGTGTTTGAACTAGTTCACACATTTCAAATAACCATAACCGAAGTGTCGTATTTTTTTAACAACTGCAAAGACACGAATCATGTCAACATGATCATCATTAAAACAATTTAAATACTTCTTAATTTAGATTGTGGAAATATATTTAAAATTTGAATTCTTGATAAGCGTACTCAGCGGTGTGGTAAAGACCGATTTATTCTCTTTAGGTTTGACAGCTTGCTAAACAATTCCATCCATGGAAATTGCAATAATCATATATGCCTTTAAATATATCATACTCACAGACAAATCCTAGACGTATTAGTGTCTTCATCTACTTCTGTTTGGAACACAATGTGACATACGGATCAATGTGCACTAGTCTTGTCAAATTAATTATACAAACCTTTTAGACCTTTTATTGTCTGAGCCACTAATTGCTATTATCATTCACTTTAGTGTCAGTAATGCCTTTTTAGCGTAAGATGATACTTAAACAACTACATGTATCTAGTAAACGCAGAGTACATATAACAAGTCTGTCTCCGAAGAAACCACATCTAACAAGATCACCATTTAATGAATAGTAAAAGTTGTAATCGATATTGGTGCAAGTAATAAGATCGTTGTTAGATTTTTTGTCTAATTTTTAACACACATGCTATGATATTAAATGTAAAGTTATTGAAGAGTTGCATAATTATTTACAGGTTGGTTATGAAACATACCAGTTTTGGTAAATACAAATTTTGATTGTTTATTTAGATTTACCACAGTTTTGTAGGAAGTGTTTAAGTTAAGCATGCTGAAAATGCGTGAAGTAATCTCAAACACGAATTATATCTTTTGCTAAAACACCGATTAAGCAATTTCATTTTGCAATTAATTATGCGCCGTTTTTTCAAACATTTAAGTAGGGTATTACTTATCATTTAATTGTACAAGTAATATACTTAAATGCCGGAAACCTGCTTACATAAATGAAACAGTCGAAACTTATCAGCGTTAACCGACGGAAATATAAGGAAACCTGTCGCAGAACAGCAAGCATACACGAACACACAACTCACAAATCCACAAAACAACAACAAAAACTAGGAAAACATACGAACTCTTTTGCAATATTTGGAAATGTGTACAGATCCTAGATTATCCTGCAGACCTGAACCAAAATGTTATATAATATATAGATCTATTAAAATATATTTATTCACAATAATGCTGGCAGGAATAAAGATGACTGAAGACATATAGAACAAAAGCAACCATAATACAAAAGGTTGATGTGTGTTGTTTTGATGCAGTAGAACGTATGCCCGTAATTTTATGTTGATATATTTCAGTCGTCAGATGCTGTAAGCAGAATAACTATGTTTTGTTTTGTTAGTTACATGTAAGTATATGTGCGATCTTCTCACACGTAGTGTGTTTTAAATTTAATTTGGGTACATCACTACCTCGATTATTTAATATATTTTAAAGATGTACCATATTTCTTAGTATAGTTTAACTTTTAAACCTCATACTCGTTTAAAACATATTCCAATACACTAAACATGTGTGTATTGTGTTCGATTCATTCGTCACGTGTTGGCATTCATATTTTCATATTTTATCTGCATTGGTAAATTTGAATGAGATCGTTCTAAAAACGCGTTAAGTTTGTAATTATTCTTGGCTAGCTCTCAAACCGGTTGAACTTCTAACGTTTTGAATTGACCGCTCCAAAGCGGTGATCCCAGTTTTTGTCAGTTTATGTTTACTATTCGTGTTTCGTTATAAAAGTAGTACAAAAGGAAAACAATCCCCTGATAAATATTCTGGAGTTGTATTGTTTGCTATGTTGGATAATACACCAGGTATTATTTTAAAGCTACTCGATCGCAAGAATGTCTGACAGAACCAAGCTGCCTATATATGGATCGGAAATATTGGATGGATTTACATATATTTATATTAACCATAAATGGACAAGTTATCGGTTTTCCTATATATTTTTTTTTTGTGTTCCGAATCATGTCTTTTTCAAATCAGCTCATTTGCAGCCTTACACGTTCGTACGGATTTAACAAAATGCAAACGCTATACATGTTTTCAAACTTGCGAGGCAGGAAGATTATTATTTAAGAATTTAGGAAAGTTATGTCTAAATTATTCTTTGCATTATGAACACATACAGAAAAGCAGCACGAACAATAGCATAAACTTACTTTTGATTTCACAGACTGCATATCGATTAACTGAACTTGATCATATCTATTTTAATTCTTTAAATATATTTAAACATGATATGTAAGTTATATTTTTTAGTGGCTCATAAATTATCTATACTATGACTCTGAGGTAAAGTGCGGTAACAGCCACAGTCCCTAATGTATAACCTTCTTTTAACACTAGTTAACGATATCTGGTATAGCACGGATTGAAAACCCTTCGAACAAACAATTATTATGCGCCATTTACTTTACCGGTGGCTTTTACTTGCTTATCAGCACTTAATTGAACTGCGACATTTGCAATACGTATGTTTAATATGAATGATTAGACCGATTACAAACCTATAATGCACTGTTTGAACGACTGCAACACTGCGTTGCTGCTTACAGCTGCCTGCCATTTATTGTTTATGTCACCTTGTATATCCAATTTGTATAAGTGTGGTCGTTGATTACGCATGCGCACAAAAAGGTTAATAAGTGAACATGCAGCTGGTTAAATTGTTGAGACGCAGACCTTTTTTTATTTGAGTATGGTTTTCTATCTGAGTATTTAATTGGTTTGATTGCGCGACTATGTACGGCGTTCTCTTGTTTATCAGTCTAATTTATTACACTTTCATTCTATTTCAATCACTGGTTTTTGCGAACGTTTTCCGTCGTATATTCCGTCTGAATTGCATTTCGTCTGAACGACAGTGTTGAATTCAGCTTTAACATATTTTGATATCCGTAATGCAAGACGCGCACTTTTATTCAGATCGTTTCTGTCTGATGATATTTCAGCAGTTATGTTTCTTTGTAGATGATACGTGTTTTGTTTCCGTGCTAGGTTTAGACGATATATGACAGACTTGTATAGTTAACCTTATTTGTAGAGAGAATAATGTTCGTTTTAGGATAGATCAAATATCAAAGTAAATCAGAAAAGGCTAATACTTTAACTTAACAAGAAAGCAAACATTGCAATGAATAATTGTAAAATCCTGAAAGGTAGTGTCTCTCCGTTAAGCACCACACAGAGCAAGTTCACTGCGGGACAGCTCATTTTTTACATTATTAAATCGTTTTAATTAAAGTGTGGAATTTGTTAGAACGTAGGACATTGCAAAGAAACAAAAAACATTCTGAAGGATTTGTTCAAAATTTGATTGTACACGATAGCAAAGAGACACGAATCTCATATCCCGCCCAACAGCTAATCTTTATTTCAATCATAAAATAATGTAATTTGTCAGGATATCAAAACCATTATCGCGTAAACCTTGAACAATTGAGCTGGGTGAATAATCTGCTAATTAGATATGTAGTGGATTTTTTATATAAGTTATGAGGAGTGTATAAAGTTGATATACCATAAAAATAGTATTCATTACATTTAAGTCACACACCAAACACTTGTTTTAATTTCCATTGTTGAAGCTCATAATACTATTCAATACATTGTGTGTTTTATTTTAAATCTCCGTCGCCATTTAAGTCTGAATATCGTTTAGTCTGAACAATGGTGTTTACTTCAATCCCAGCTCAAAATGCATGTACGTTTATTTAGATCGTTTCGGAATTATGTTCCTTTATTAATACATTTATTCATAACATTTTAGTAACCCAACAAACACTTTTATTTCACTTTCCTTTCTGGAACCACATGATCATATTCGAAATTTTAATATGTAAACTTAGAACACACGTGTCCAAATTTGTGCTAAGTAAGATTTATCTTCATCAAATGATCAATGTTTATAGTATTATATAATTTGTAAGACTGTTTTTTTTTATAACGTAATGATAATAGATGATCTCTTATATTGCCTTTTTTAAATGCTTTTCTGGTAACCTCTTTAAGTTGCTAACAATTTTATACTATAATTTTCATCAAGACAATCGTATTATGTCACAGGTTCCAGTTAAAGTTTACTGACCTCATCAGAGTACAGATGTCTTTAACAAAAGCTCTATAGAGGCACTGTTACTGAAGTGATTAATGTGATTCAAAGCTGGCTATAACTAAATCAAATCTCTCTGACATAAATGTCGACCTTACTCGAGATCTAAATAAATAATGCCCAGGCACACAAGTTGTAAACTATTTGTACTAATAGTAATTGAAAAAAAAATGAAGATGTGTATTTGTTACAATCTAGACCATTGTCTGGTTCAACAAATATGCAAATCTCCCAGAGTAAGGTGGAGTTTTGAATTGATTAAGTGATTTGTGATGTTATAAGAACTATAAAGAGTTGTAATCAGTAACAATAGTAATTTTATTAGAGATATGCTTATTTCGTTGCCTACTGGCATACCATTCATTTTCAAAGAGTAATAATTAAATCTCACTTTCGTAGTATTTATCATTTATTTGCAATGTTTCCGATTATAAAACTTAAATACTGTACAGTACATTTGCATTAATACTGACCTACAAAGGTAAATGTTGTTCTTGTGCGGTAAATGCGGCATTAAGTATGTTCAAAACTATTATGTTAAAAGTGACAGGTTCTAGACAAATATTAGTGACCTCTGAAGATTACTGACATCTTATTGTACAACTTCTATTTGTAGAATTACTCCGAAAAGTTCCAGACATGATATCGTCTGCGAAGTGATTAATGGTATTGAAAGCTGGCAATCAATCAAATTAGTGTGACAGTTTGTTTTACATGATGAACATTCTGGGTTTCCGTTTGGCCTAGATGTCTCGCTAACTTAGTTACTAAATCCTTTAAGTAACGTACTCATCCACAACTCCGATGTTTATAGTTGTAATAAGGATCAACACAATTTTGGAACACATAAGAATCTGTTTAAAAACAAAGAACTATTATCTGCTTGACATCCTTTGCTTGTTTCTGAACATTGGATGTTCTTTATTACTGACGGTAATTACTGATGAGCACTGATGAACACATTCACCAAGGATAAATGAGTTGCGTATGTAACCACTGGTGTCATATTCTGTTCTTTATACTGATTAATATAGTATGAATGATTCATCACATATTATTTCACAGACATTTTAATAGATTTGATTTTATACCATCTAATTCTGTATGCTAATATCTAAATGCGTTATGCTTAAGGGGTGTTGCGGCAGTTTATTTAACCGAGGATATATTTATACCACCACCGATGCTATTATCACAACCCAATAGTTTTGTTATCAGAATCATCACAAATTAATGACCGAGTAGGATAATAATAGGTTCTTTGTGGTTCAATCCCAGGTGCGGTTAACTTTTTTTTAATTCTTTTTCTTCTTTCTTTTATTTCATTTTTCCTGGAGCTCTTTAGTCCTGTTGTTTACATTAATCAATTTAAAGCATTTANAAAAGTTTTTTTTTTTTTTTTTTTTTTTTTTTTTTATAGTGCAAAATTTTATTCACTCCGTAGAATATTACATACATACAAAGCTTTTTTGTATAGTATTATGAATTTCATATAACAAAGTAGTTCATGTATAACAATTTGGTAATTAAATACATTCAAACATACATTCATATAAATTCTGAGCAAAAGTTATTAGATGGAAAAAAATCAGCAAAACTGCAGCAACTGTCTAAACTTATTTCTGAAACTGTCTTTCATTCACAAATGCAGTTCTTTTCGAACAAATATTTATATAAACTCTCGATATGTAAAAAGTTCGCACTTCCATTATTTGGCATGTTGAATTTGAAAATTAGATTCAAGTTGTCTACAAACAAAAAGCATGGAATCAGTAATTTTCCAACTCTAACTGTAAAGTATCTGTTTTTAAATCGTCTAATGATATTTTTCCATACAGCTTTTATTTCTTAAGAAAGCTTGTCATCCCGTAGCGCGTTTGAGTCTATCTCAAATTAAGTGCACTTTGCCAACCATATACTCTAAAACCATGTTATTTGTTGGTTTTTCACTTGACACAATGAATGATTCCAGACAAATTACTTTCCGATCTACACGTTTCTTATGTTGTTCCCTTTATTGACTAAATGTATTGAATGAGTAGTGTACAATTTGCGAAAATATTAAAATTATGGGCAAACAACAATTTGTATATGCTTATATCCATATAAATGTTGTTGTTGGTGTGTTTCTTTAAGCAACGGTGTACATTCCCTCGGCAGTACAGCGATCTCCATACAATAATTATTTGTTAAATTTGCATATATCGCGATGTTCAACTAGCGAACAATATTGGTTTGGTTTAATATTGTACTTGCATAAGTTGCATACAAATACAAAAAGACAAACTGGCTTATCAAGGTCATAAACTCGTCGATAGCCTTTATATTGCACTGTGTTAGATCACTCTTACATTTCCTTCGCAGTTCAGCGATATCAATATACAAGCACGCTGCAACGTTAGCATAATACGCGAGGCAGCACACTCATAACCATTATTTTTGTTCGCAAACCATTAAGACGTTCTGGGATGTCGAACTCTCTGGGTTTCAATAACAAATTGATTGAAATCGCAAAAGTTGTCAAACAACCTTTTAAAAGTTTTAATGGAAAACAAATGATATTTATTACATTTTTGGTGTGTGCACTTGAACGCATTTCCATCAGACTTCGTTATTAGTTGTCATTACCAAACAAGTGGTACAGAACGAAAAATATTATGTAATATTGAAAGTATTATGTAATATGGAAAAGATTAAATAGTATGGAAAATATACTGTAATATTGAAAATATCTTGTAAAGTATTAACACTACTACAGTATCGGTGTTCATCCGCTGTTAGAGCAAATGATAAGTACTGTTAACATTTCGTAATAAACGAAAGCGTTCACACGTAAAACTGCTGTTCTGTATTCTTCTGGCGGAATCCGAGTGTTCCGTTTAATTGCATACAATACACATGCATCAGACCGCACTCTTATTATCAAATTTCGTCCAGATCCATTTCGTTTTGCGCGAAACCGTGATTAATTATGTCTGCTTATATTGATTATATTTGAATGGTTTTGAAATTTATATATCAGAGTCACTGTGTACACTTCTTGATATTGTACGTTTGAGCAATTAATGTGCAAAAGATCTGTACATTTATTTACTGGTTGTCATTTTCGTCCACAATGTGTTCCACAGTTGATTGGTAAGATCGCAAACGTCCAAGCAGAAACCAATAAGTAGATATCTGATTATTGTAATGTGCTTTTGTTTTATACGTTAGTTACAGCGATCCATTAACATTTACTTAGCCAGACTTAATATACGAAACATGTTTATAATGATAAAATATTGCATTATATGGGTTTGGCATTATTGTGAAATTGTGTGATGCACTACTGACTGATGTACTGTGAACATTTAATTAATTTAATGTGTAAGAAAATGTTAACAAGAGTTCAAACCTTTATGAAAGAGCACGCACATAGAATCGGTTCAGTGTAGTCGGGTCTTATAATCTTGCAGTCCATCTACAAAATAACTAATTTTACGACAGTACTCTGTATTAAGCTTATCTTTACAATTTCGCGTGAAACGCAGATTTCAGATAAGTTGACATGAAGTTAATACATAGTTATTACATGTCGCTTATACGTTTTTGTGTTTACTTTGGGATGCAATTGTTATTTTTCATTCTAATCACAATAAGCAGAAAAATCACATGGATGCCGAACGAATTATAATACAAGAAATTCCTTAAACATATTTTATAGATATACAGCAAACGCACGTGATACACGGATTTAAGGACAACATTTATGGTAATAGTTAATTATGTTAAACATACATTTACAAATGCTACCCACAAACCATGTATATTGGCTGAAATATTATCAATCCGTGACATACCCTATCTTTTATCGAACTCATGTATTTGTCGTTGACAGTACATTACACATTTGATTAAAGTGAGTTATTCAGTGTTCCATTTTCTGAAATGCCATTTGATGAATTAATCGATTTTTATAAGGTCAATTTATTGATTGTCAACATGCTTATATATCGCACTAAAATGATGATCTAATTAAGCTGTTAAACGTATTTCAGTTTGAATGGTATGAATCTGTACAAATATGAGTGATATATTGATACTTAATTAAACAATATAAAAAAAAAAAAAAAAACAACAACCTATTGTAAGTTTTTCTTGTAATCTCAGTGCACCATCGCCGTGACGTCTGAATTTACTTATGTTTCTACAGTTTTACTATGTCAAGGTATGAGGACTAGATTTGCTGAGTGATTGTTTTTTATCTTTATTTCCTGGTTCATGAACTATATGATATTTTTCCTGAATATGTTAGCATTTTATCTTTATCGTTTTTCTGCCAACAAATATACGTTTTGCAAAGTAGTTTACACATAAATATAATTTACTTATGATGTTATATTTTTCGCAGTTCAATGCCACTATTTAAAAGGCGTTTCAAGATCTAAATTAGTATTAATATACTGATGTGTTTATGTATTGCAATATTGCAATATTAATAACTGAATCGACATTGTGCTTTGTTTGCATCATGGTAAACGTTATTACGGTATGGTAATGACGTGTATTACAATTTACAACATCATATGAAACACTATTACAACGCGACTAACATAGTAATAACTAAGCAATGTGATGTGATGCGATATCAAACATGCGCTTGTTAAACAAAAATTAGATACATTTGATATAGAAAAAACATGACGATAAAAACCTCATACTATTTTAAGATTCTGCACACGTACTATTGTTATATTATTAATTGCTCTTACCAAAAGCAATTTAACAAATGGTGGTTCATTAAGATTTTATCAGTTGTTTGCCACACACATTGTAGCCATTTCTTGGATTTCTGTCCACAATAGAAGTGTCTTGCCCTCAGCTCAATTTTTCAGGAATAATGCAATACAACCAGAGGTACGTCATATGACCCATTTCCTGATTGTATCATTCTGTATATAAAGTCAATTGAGTGGAATAAGGTCAGTCGATTCTCAGGATTACATCTAATACTAACAGCAGATTAATAGCCAAGCGCACTCTTTCAAGCCATATTGTTGAAGATCGATATAGCTTTGAATGGATGTCAACATCGCCTTAACAGCGTCTGTCCGCTTTGATCGATTGCCTTTCACACTGATCGGTATGCAGCACACATGTCTGGTAAAAGCGAAACGGCTCGGCAGCATACATGTCTGGTAAAAGCAAAACGGCTCGGTTTGACTTATATAGCGACGCGCATTTTGAGATAATTAGAAACACGTTCGGAATCTTTCATTGCAATATAATACATTGCTAAGATCATATGCATTTTTTTTTTCTTGTATGTGCGATATGCCTCCATTATTAAATTTTACAACTCAATGCAGTGAAACACAGCGTTATACCGATTCAGTTGATCGCGTTTTAGCTATTCTGATTGAGCTTGTTCATGTTAACTTGGTTCACGTATAGAAAGCTGGTAAATAAAGAGTTTAGAGTTTAGTTTAACATAAATTAGACTTTAAGCCCATGAGTACACACATATTACAACACAATGCATTCATGGTCAATGACTTACAGAATGTTTGACAAAATCTAGATCAAAATCTTAACTTGTATACTGGTAATCGTATTTTGTATTTGTAGATAAAGTAGATAAATAAATGAAAGTAATTTGAGAGAAACTATTGATAATAAAAGTCAGCTCTCACTTTAAATAATATAAAATAATTATAATAATACAATAATAATATAATATATCGTTCGATGACAAGTGACATGCATATCTAATGCAAAATATGTGCGTTCGTTGTTCTAAATATTTGAAAAGTTGTGTTCACAGATCTGTTAGATCTATGAAAAACAACATTATATAACAGCAGTGACCAGCTAGATCACCGGCGTTATAACATATTTTGTTTTCTAGTTTTGATTTTGTAGCGAACGTTTTGCAAACAAACTGTATGTCATACTGTGGTAACGTCGTTCATACAATCATTAAACAAATGTGAATCCACGTAATAAAACTCTTTACCTTAATATTAGTATCACGTGTAAATCAATGGGTAATACGACCGAATACGATCCAGGTGCGCCCAGTTGCAAAGTACTTCAAAACGACACTTTATCAGTGCGTCTTTTAGCCTTTTTAAATATTCATAGGCAATAGCCATCAAATACCCATTCACGTAGGTTGTACTCTAGTGTGTTTCTTTGCACATAATGAGATTTTTTAAATGTGGACGGTTATGCAAATTGAAAATACCATCGCATTCGTGCGCAAGGGTTTTTCTATGACACATACTCATTATTCGCCAAATAATCATTGATTATTAATAAACTGTTCTTTTTTATTTCAGCTTTTTTAAAGCGGAATATGTCTTATGCACTACACATATACCATGTCAGAATAGTCACGTGATGCTTTTTTTAGATGCATGATACTGTTTTACGGTACAGTCTCACATGGAAACGGGGGGGGGTCTTTCTATTTCAAACGTTACATAAATCATTAGTTCATTAGTTCTACCCATTGAAACTAAAACAACATAGCCATGATATTTACACACATATATTGTGAAAGGTCAAATTGTTTAATGTACGTTTTAACACAGCCGCAGTTTTAAGTTCAGGTGATCCTCTGATGCATATGAAGAGATTCATTCAATAAATTGGGGACACTATAAACTGTATTGGTTGTATAGCACGCTTGTTTGTGCATACTATGTGAAACAAATACGCTATACATTATTTAAAAAACATTTCAAACTCGGTTAGCATGTTTTAGAATCTATTGTTTGCAATATTTTGATTTGTGTTTTAAAAAACCCGATCATATTTTCCTATTGGAATTAAGGTTAGCTGTCAGCTATATCCGTCTTTAAACGTCGAACTACGGAACATGTAACATCGGTATGTATGGTTTTTGTTCTCTTTTCTGCTTTTATGCCCGTCCTTTTCCTAAAATCAACATAGTCTTAAAATAATTTAATCTTTATTCAGTATAACGCTTCTAAGTTCGTATGTATTAGAAGTTGTATTTCACTAGCAATTAAATAGTATGTGAGGTATTTAGTACGTCATGTCCATATAATATATATATAAAAACAATGAAACTCCAGGAACATCGGCAGAAAATATATCCTATCTGCTTGTCTTATGTTAGAGCAAATGGCCAATTGTCCAAGACAATACTAGACAATAAATGCAATACGACATTCAACATAAACTAATCATTATAAATTACAGATTAATGGATCTCCAAAACTCCAACCGCTATTAAAATATTAAAGCAATAAAGGAGAATATTAAATCGATTTAAATGCAATGTACTTGCTCTAACTTGTAATATTTTCCAGAGTAAACGCAACTATCAGCTATCATAGCTAACTAAAATCACGAGGACATTCACGATTACCATAACACGCGTTGGCTAGAATTAAAAATATTGATTTCCAAAACAGTTTTAAAGACGAAAATATGCTATTCTTCTGGTACCCATATGCTACTGGGATACGACGATTGCGTATATATTATAATGTTTGCTATACACTCTCTGTGAACAATGATATCAACCTGCTGCTAAAGTGCTAAAACTAAAGGACTATAAAGGTGGATAGATATATGCTTTTAATATCTGGCCACTTAGTTTCACTGCAATTGAAGTCTAGAACGCGAGTGCAAAATATGCCCAATCTCTGAGGAATGAAAACTTTTGTGTGTTGATAACGTTTTATTTTATCAGAAATGCCGTGTTTCTAAGTAAGGTCATTTATTCTAGCATAAAACCCATATAAATATGTCTGGTTTCCAGTGACTGCCATTAACGGTCATAACAGGTTAAACTATCACAACGTTGCAGTAACATATCTTTCAGAACATATTCAACGCTCACTATATAACATGGACAACGATGCTTTGTTAAAAAATGACTGGTGGCATATTAATTATGCCTAGCCATGATGAATATAAATACGCTTAATAAAATAAGTTGTAATTGTTATTTCTTGCATTATTTATTAAATTTGTTTACATTAGAGCAAAGCCATGTTACGCAACTAATAGACATGTTTATCAATATTGAATAATGTATGGGCATTTAATTGAATATATGTACTGAACTGTGGCGGAATTTAAAATAATTTTAAACAGTCATATTGTTTGCTGAGTTATTAATTGTTCTTGATATGAACAGTTTTATTGAAGATGGTTGATTCCTATCGTTCGTATGAATGGCAAAATAAAACTTGATTTAATTTTCTCAATATATACAATATACTCTTCAACTAGTTTCCTTCTTTGAAATGAGTATTGTTTTGATTTGTAGAAACGACGCACTTAACATAAACAAATCTAAACGCCGTTTGCATATTCACAGGCACATATGTTCTCTTATTATGAATTCCGGACAAATACTACGTAGAATATGTTGCTTACAATCCACGTATCAGTATTATCATTGCTAAACATAAAAATAAGAGGATTAAGATTTATTAACGACGTATTAATTGGTCATTAGCAACATCTGTGGTGTATATAGTACATTGCGGCATATTTTTAACGTTAGAATAAGTGTATTTTTAAGTATTTAAGTGCGTTTTCAACTTTCTTGACACAAATACACACGACCAAACACATGAAAGTTTGTCAGGTATCATATTTCAATTTTATACTTTAACATGGTATGGGAATTAACAAAAGAAAGTAAGTTTACTGATAGTTATGAGTAAATTTATTATTCTCTATACTAAAAATACTATTAAATCCTCTTCATCATTTTCATCTATATCATCATCATCATATCAACATCATCATTAATCTCATCATCATCCTAGTCATCGATAAAAATATCATTGTTATTCTCGTTAACCTTAACAAATATTTTCCATACATAAAATAACCCGAAGACAAATAGAAGTGGGTGTTTGTATTTGACAGGACTTTCGAACAAAACAAAGAGAGAATACAAATTATTAATAAAAATATAAAACATAAAAAGAATACCTAAATATTCTCAACCATGTTATATACCTCTCTCAAACTTTCAATTTACTGAAAAAATAAGTTTGCAAACATTTGTTAAAGCAATACAAATATGTGTTTTCAACAACAGTCAACTGACCACACAAGCCAACTGGATAATCCACATCAGGCACAATATGTCCTTAAACAACGGTCAATTGACCACACAAGCCAACTGGCTTATCCTCATCAGGCACACTATGGACTTCAACAAACGGTCAACTGACCACTCAAATAATACAAAAGAGAATAAACAGGTATAATAAAAACAATCATAATAACTTATAGTGCCTTTACATGTGCTACCAACAACACATCATACAATTCAAAGTACACATACATTAATAATGACTTCTTTCACAAATTTAATAATGAAACCTTTATCAACAAGAAATTCTTTTGCAACTTTATAACCTTCAAATATAACACTTTCATAACGTTTAAAAGTATTTAAAACACTCATATTCAGAATCAATCTTTTCTTACCACAATAATTTGTTGCAACTTACAAAGGATTTACATTGTGGGTAATAAAAGGAACCTCATAAATACAATTTTTCGAAATACGTTTATGGATGGCTTCCTCTACAAATTCAGTATGCCTAAAGCTGATTTATTATTTTACATTATCAAAGTAGGACGCTTGACAAGAAACGGTAATGCATAACCTTGCTTAATCACAGTAATAATTTCCGCACTAACATTGACTGTAGACCGCCGAAATTCAATAGAATTTTCAGAAATAATACATTAATTTTCAAAATCAAGTGCATAAACAAAATTAGTCTCTTATCTATAACCAAATTCAAAAAAGGTTAAATAATTATCATCACTGTCGATTTCATCCTGCCTGGTTCGTTTGTCACTGCTGTTCTTGCTTTTGTAATCACCCTTTATCTGTAATCACACTATGGCCTTCAACAAACGGTCAACTGACCACACACGCCAACTGGCGTATCCACATCAGGCACACTATGGCCTTCAACAAAAGGTCAACAGACCACACACATAATACAAAAGAGAATAAAATAGATATAATAAAAACAATATTTTTACAAAGTAATAATAATAACATACTAATAAACCATACCTTTATGTTTTCCAAAACTTTATACACCATTCGAACAGTCCAGTTACTGCAAATAATAAACTTGCAAAGATTGTTAATTTCATGTGGACATGCGTTCTAAGAAAGTTCGGTCAACTGACAACACAAGCCAACTGGCGTTCACACATCAGATCAACTGGCTTTCAAAATTCGAAAAACGGTCAAATGACCATTCCAGCCAACTGGCTTTCCAAATCAGGTCAAGTGGCCTTACACAAATTCGTCCAATTACCACAAAAGACACACACAAATTACAAACACATAACTTACTAAAAATAAATAGCATTTTCGAATCAAGAAATTCTTTTGTAACTTTATAATCTTCAAATTTAACTCAATCATACTTTATAAAGGTATTTAAATTACTCATATCCAGAGTCAATGTTTTCTTACAACACGAATTTGTTGCAACGGACAAAGGATTCGAATTGAGGGGAATAAAAGAAACCTCATAAATACAATTTATCGAAATAATTTCATGGATGGCTTCCTCTACAAAATCATTATGTCTAAAGCTGATTTATTATGTTTCATTATAAAAGTAGGAGGCTTAACAAGAAACGGTATTACATAACTTGCTTAATCACAGTAATAATGTCCGCATTAGCATTGATTGTAGACCGCCGAAATTCAATAGAATGTTTTAATCTACTTCAAACAGAATTTTCAGAAATAATACATTTATTTTCAAAATCAAGTGCATAAACAATATTAGTCTCTAATCTATCACCATATTCACAAAAAGTTAAATACTTATCATCACTGTCAATTTCATCCTGCCTGGTTCATTCGTCACTGCTGCTCTTGTTTCTGTAATCACCCTTTATCTGTAAACACGTGTATCACCCTTTTGTTCTCCTCGTCCATACCCTGTGCCTAAATATTCTACACCATGTTATATACCTTTCAAACTGTCATTTTACTGAAAAGATAAATTTGCAAACATTTGTTTAAACAATACAACTATGTGTTTCAACCGAAATCGGCACACTTTGCCTTTCAACAACGGTCAACTGACCACACAAACCAACTGTCTAATCCACAATAGGCACACTATGGCCAGGCACACTATGGCCTTCAACAAAAGGTCAACTGACCACACACATAATAAAAAAGAGAATAAAATAGATATAATAAAAAACAATATTTACACCTAGTAATAATAACAAACTCAATAAACCATACCTTAATATTCTCCAAAACTTAATATACCATTCGAACAGTCCAGTTACTGCAACCAATAAACTTGCAAAGATTGTTAATTCCATGTGGACATGTGTTCTAAAAAAGTTCGGTCAACTGACAACAACAGCCAACTTGCTTTCACACATCAGATCAACTGGCTTACAAAAAACGGTCAACTGACCATACAAGCCAACTGGCTTTCCAAATCAGGCCAAATGGCCTTAAACAAATTGGTCCAATTACCACAAAAGACACAAACAAATTGCAAACACATATCTTTCTAAACATAAATAGCATTTTCGAATCATTTTTATCATTATAACTTATAGTGCCTTTACATGTGCTACCAACAACACATCATACAATGCAAAGTACACATACATTAATAATGACTTATTCACAAATCTTAATTTAATGACACAGATAATCTGTCTTCAAAGAAACTTTTACATACCGTCTTTAGTGGAAACACTTTTACATCTACCATGCCTTTGCCACAGTCTATCCACACTCTTTTTATTGACACTTTTTGAAACTCCACCAGCAAGAAACGAATGCAGTACATATTGAGAAGAAACATAACCCAATATATTTAACTTCTTCTTAAAACTATCATTTATAGTAGAAGAACTTATATGCTGATCATTAGAGATCAATTTAAAACAGTGTTTAAAATTACAAAAATAAACTGGTCTGAACACATAGTCAGTAGATGAGCATGCAATATCTGCAACACACAAATACTTTTCTACAATACTGCAATACTACAAATACAAATAAGGAAATAAATATCAACCTTTCGTTCTCCTTGTCCATAACCTGTGCCTGTCAAATACACACCTCGAATGGCGACTCAATTGATTTGCAAATCATATAAACCCCAAAACGCGAAACCCGTGCGTTTTCGCGCCAAATCCTACACACAAAACTCGTGCATTTTTCGCGCAAAACCAATACCATAATCTCTCCTCTAAAAAACATGTACAAAACCAGTACATTAACGTATTTATCAAACCGAGAATAATTTCATTTACTATATACATATAATTGATATTGATTACACAATTCGGTTATTAAGTAGCAATTATGTATTTGCAATTTGTTGACCTCCATCGTTGTGACACTCATGCAAAACAATGTTCTTTTGTTGTTTTTGTTGCAGCTTTGAAATATATATATATATATTATTAATTATATATATATTGTTTAAATGACGATGACAAGTTAATGCTTAAGCCGAAATAAACTATTCGGTGCTGTTCTGAGGTCATTAGACTCATACAACACATATTGTATTAACGTTTCGATGATGTTATATTAGATACTTGCGTTCATTAGACTCTTACATAACATATTGGATTGACGTTTCGATGATGTTATCTTAGATCCTTGCTTTCATGAGACTCATAAAACATATTGGATTGACGTTTCGATGATGTTATCTTAGATACTTGCGTTTATTAGACTCGTCCAACACATATTGGATACACGTTATGATGATGTTATCTTAGATACTTGCGTTTATTAGACTCGTCCAACACATATTGGATTAACGTTTCGATGATGTTATCTTAGATACTCGCGTTCATTAGACTCGTAGTAAACATATTGGATTAACGTTTCGATGATGTTATCTTAGATACTTGCGTTCATTAGACTCGTACAAAAAATATTAGATTAACATTTCAATGATTTTATCTTAGATACTTGTGTTTATTAGACTCGCCCAACACATATTGGATTAACGTTTCGATTATGTTATCTTAGATACTTGCGTTCATTAGACTCGTACATAACATATTGGATTAATATTGCAATGATGTTATCGTAGATTCTTGCGTTCATTAGACTCGTACAACATACAATGGATAAATTTTTCGATGATGTTATCTTAAATACTTGCGTTCATTAGACTGGTACAACATATATTGGATTAACGTTTCGTTGATGTTATCTTAGATACTTGCTTTCATTAGACTCGTAAAAACATATTGGATTAACGTTTCGTGGATGTTATCTTAGAAACTTGCGTTCGTTAGACTCGTAGTAAACATATTGGATTAACGTTTCGATGATGTTTTACTTAGATACTTGCGTTCATTAGATTCGCCCAACACATATTGGATACACGTTTCGATGATGTTATCTTAGATACTTGCGTTCATTAGACTCGTACATAACATATTGGATTAACGTTTCGATGATGTTATCTTAGATACTTGCGTTCATTAGACTCGTAGTAAACCTTTCGGATTAATGTTTCGATGATGTTATCTTAGAAACTTGCGTTCATTAGACTCGTACAAAACATATTGGATTAACGTTTCGACGATGATGACTTAGATACTTACTGTCATTAGACTCGTACAAAACATATTGGATTAACGTTTCGATGATGTTATCTTAGATACTTGCGTTCATTAGACTCGCCCAACACATATTGGATTAACGTTTCGATGATGTTATCTTAAATACTTGCGTTCATCACGCTCGTCCAACACATATTAAATTAACGTTTCGATGATGTTATCTTAGATACTCGCATTCATTAGACTCGTAGTAAACATATTGGATTAATGTTTCGAGGATGTTATCTAAGATACTTGCGTTCAATAGACTCGTACAAAACATATTGGATTAACGTGTCGATGATGATGACTTAGATACTTACTGTTATTAGACTCGTACAAAACATATTGGATTAACGTTTCGATGATGTTATCTTAGATACTTGCGTTCATTAGACTCGTCCAACACATATTGTATTAACGTTTCGATGATGTTATCTTAAATACTTGCGTTCATCAGACTCGTCCAACACATATTAAATTAACGTTTCGATGATGTTATCTTAGATACTCGCGTTCATTAGTCTCGTAGTAAACATATTGGATTAACGTTTCGAGGATGTTATCTAAGATACTTGCGTTCAATAGACTCGTTCAAAACATATTGGATTAACGTGTCGATGATAATGACTTAGATACTAACTGTCATTAGACTCGTACAAAACATATTGGATTAACGTTTCGATGATGTTATCTCAGATACTTGCGTTCATTAGACTCGTACAAAACATATTGGATTAACGTTTTGATGATGTTATCTCAGATACTTGCGTTCATAAGACTCGTACAAAACGCATTGTATTATCGTTTCGATGATGTTATCTCAGATACTTGCGTTCATTATACTCGAACAAAACATATTGGATTAACGTTTCGATGATGTTATCTTAGATACTTGCGTCCATTAGACTCCTCCAACATATATTGGATTAACGTTTCGATGATGTTATCTTAAATACTTGCGTTCATTAGACTCGTCCAACACATATTTGTTTAACGTTTCGATGATGTTATCTTAGATACTCGCGTTCATTAAACTCGTAGTAAACATATTGGATTAACGTTTCGAGGATGTTATCTTAGATACATTCGTTCGTTAGACTCGTACAAAACACATTGTATTATCTTTTCGATGATGCTATCTCAGATACTTGCGTTCATTAGACTCTTACATTACCTATTGGATTAACGTTTCGATGATGTTATCTCAGATACTTTCGTTCATTAGACTCTTACATAACATATTTGATTAACGTTTCGATGATGTTATCTCAGATACTTGCGTTCGTTAGACTCAAACAAAACATATTGAATTAAAGTTACGATGATGTTATCTAAGATACTTGCGTCCATTAGACTCGTACAAAACATATTGGATTAACGTTTCGGTGATGTTATCTTAGATACTTGCGTTCATTAAACTCGTAAAAAACATATTGGATTAACGTTTCGATGATGTTATCTTAGATACTTGCAACTACGGTTTTACAGCGATACTTATATCCAAAACATTCAATTTATTTACATAAAATACGTATTTCCGTCTACATTTAGTGCAAAATACGCGATCGAATATAAAACAATTGTTTCGAAGCTTAGAAACATACATGTAGTCATATGACATTTTTGAACACTTATGTAATCAATAAGTGAATCGCGTTTAATGGTTTTTTTTTTCGAGGAGCTATTCCTTAACTTTTCCATATTAATAGTTTTTATGGTTAAAATAAACGTCTTTCTAATATAATATTATTTTCGAGATACCACTTACAATTGAATTGTGTATAAGGACTTGTCCTATGATATTGCGACAAATTATACAATCGTTAGTACTTCACATGAAAGCTAATTAAATGTCTTTTCCACCAGTCGCAGCAATCTCGCCGAGGTTGTTTCTGTGTTAGCATATAGAACAAAATATATCGCACCGATTGTGTAACTTAATTGTGAATATTGTGATTAGAAATATGTTAATCAATACCCCCAATAAAAAAGTTGATTTGTATTTCTGTTTTATCCAATAGTGTATTTTTAAACATCAAGTATTTGTTTGTAACCTGTAGTTGTACCCTTTAATTAACTTAAGCAGTTGAGGAGATTACATAGACGCATTTCTTGAACGAACGTTAAACGTGAAAAGAACGGACAATTATTAAATTAAATAAATCGTTAGTTATGTATAAAGTTCCATTTAAAGCCACCATTATTTTTTTCAGAAGTGCAAACAAATGAACATGTTTAATATGGACGTAAACAATGACCGTTGACCTGACAATACAAAATCGTACTTTGCATAAAGATAATTGCTTAAATGTTATCTTGTCTGTGGTAAACCTTTTAACAAAATTTGATACTTTCCTCACGCTTTGGTCCAAGAACAAGGCGGCACTCGATGATACTTGTTTTCAATTTGATTTGTAGTAAATTAATATGTTTGTAAGGGTGGTCGGTAGTCGAGTGGTTAAACACTTGTCTACCATTCCAGCGGTCGTGGGTTCAATCCCTGGCCGGGGCACTGGATATTTCAGAAATGCTAAAAGTGTTTCCCACCCAACTAGAGATGTACTGGTATGAAACCCATGTAATTTTCGCGTGTATCGGTGCTATACACTGAGCACGTAAAAGAACCAAGGGATCTATTCGCAAAGAGCTAGGGCATCGCACCCGGATTCCTTGTATCTCAAAAACTGTCTCTTATACCCGCTGTCTCTTCAGCAAAACCAAAGGACCCCATTGGAAATAAGTGCTTGCACATTCATGGGTTATCCTTGACTGCAAGGTCAAAATAAATACATACATACATACATACGTTACTGTTGCCAACTTTCCGGAGGCTTCTCGCCAATAAATAGTGTCTTAGTATGTAAGCTTTCTCGTATTACCCCTGGGTGCAATCCAATAAATATTGCGGAAGAAACCTAATATTTCGCTTTTCTTGGAAAATTCTGGGAAACGAGGAAATAAACTTAATACAAATTAATGAAAATAGGTCAACGACCTGCTTAAAGTACGTGTTACTGAAGTGTTCTGCAAACCTGAGTGTTTAATAAATATTTAATGAATATTTCAAGTGCTCCTTAAAATATGTATTTTAAATATTTTTTAATGTAAACCATTTGAATGTCATTAACTATTTTGAGGTAATTTGAGCATGCACCTGAGGGCTAAAACATAAATGTTGTAGGATATTTATAATAATTGTTAACTGCATTCATTTACAACTTACGAATTTTGCATCGTTGCCAAAAATAGAAAGATTCTCTTTTAAATAAAATAAAATTGACCTTATATAATAGTAAACAAATACAAACATATACATAAAAACGTGCGTTACAGTAGAATGTTTAGCGATTACTGAAAAGAGGTTAATTTACATGATCATAATGTATTTTGCAGTTAATTTCTCACGAAGTGTTGTTCATTGACAGATACCAAAAATCGGAAGGTCTTCAGATATATATCGAAACATATTGATCTATATTGTATTTGTTAAATTAGAGGTGTGGTCATTATTATTAAAGTTAAACTTTATTATTATTTTTGTACACAGCCCTTCCACTTTGTTCTGATAGAATGCATAGTTATTTAAAGATCTAATACATATTAATTATCTTTTAGTCAGACGAAATACGACTAAATATGAGTAAATACAATGAAACATACTTTATAGTAATTGCACACATGTGGACACACATGCAAATAGGTATGTGTCATCAATACATATGAAACAAGATACTTGAAAAAAAAAAACTCTCTCCTAAGATGGTCAGATAAGTGCTCCAAATACGTCAAGAAACGGAGCACCTCTCTGATCGCTGCATGAACTTCCCGTGAACCCTTTAATCTGATTTGTTTCTCAAGGATCGGGCACTGAAAAGCTAAGTTTGTTTTACAGACAATGACTATTCCACAAGGACAATTAGTGTGTCCCTGTTATATTTCAGTAAACTGAACGTTGCATTTTTAATGACATTGGTTAGTTTTACATAAAAAATTGTATTATCATAAAAGGCCAAATACTTTTGCTCACAATATAATTATGAACATAAAAAGGCGCATTGCGTATTAGTGCGAACGCTTAAAAAACACGAACGCGATTGAGGCCTTCGTGCATAACAATATGTTGTTAGGTAACTCCACACAACAAAATAAAGTTCAATAACAGTTTCAAGGCTTCTAGAAAGCGTGTTTCTTCTCATATGGTAATTAACTTGATCCGTCTGTACAACATGGTTATACGATTTTTTGAATTGTATTTAAATCAAATTAAAAAAGAACGTCATTTGACGTGTTAAGTTATATATTGTGTAATTAATAAACGAAGACGGTGTGGTGTGTTCAGAGCGTTGCTGTTCTATTTGACTTTTATGGGGTTCATGTTTGCCTAAAAAAAAATGAGTTTGTAGGTATTTTTGTATTTAATGAAACACAGGCAGTTGTTGTTCTTTTAAGTAAGACGACTGCAATTGTTATTGCCATTTGGCATACGCGTATATATTCTGTGTGTTAAGTGTAGTGATCATAAAACATGTTGTAAATAGCGTTATATACTATGATATAATGAATAAGTATTGTAAGGAAATATTTATTTTATACACTAATAGATTATGACCTGCATGTGCATTTTAATAAATATTGCAATTGAGTTATAAATCAGAAATGTGCATTTGAAAATCAATGTTCCGTTTATTGTCACTGACACACAAATAAATGGACAATACAGAACTTTTGTACAGGAACTTTAAGACATATTATGTTTTGCGAGAATGATACACATGGGATCTTTGTTCTGATAAATTTTCATGAAATAATGCTGCATATGTCTTTCCTTTTATGTCATTTAATACACTACATATTACCTTAGTGTTGCTTTTGAATGCTGTTTTTTTTTCGTAGAAACATAAAAAATATGAATCATGGAATTGTGGGCAAACAATGACAAATATGCCTATTCAGTGGGTAGTTGTATCTAATACAATAATAGTAATACATGAGAATGCGACATTGTCTTCCCGTTATCCTCAGAGAGTCTAAACGGCGACGGACTGTAGTGAAAAGCAGTTTTAAATAAGTACTTCACGCTGCATAGCACATTTGATTTAAGCAGTATTCGGTGATGATGAGAGATAACGAGCGTTCATCGACCTAATTATCATTCTTTTAGAGAGCACATGCTTGAGATATACAGTCGACTTAATGTTATGGCAGTCCCTTTGTTGGTGAATTTGCAATTGAGATGTGAACACAATCATTCAAATAAGATGTCAAACAGATTCAAATATGTTTTCTTCGACATGTCTGTTAGCGTTGAGCAAAAGCACTTTTACAATAGAGCTGCTGAAGCATTACGAACCCTAACCAGAACAAACACTGACAAAGTGAACGACGTTTGGGTCTGTTCCGCTATATATATATATAGGCATAATGAAACTTCATAAACAATATTAAGAGCGAAATTATTCTAACCAGCCGATAGTATTGTATTTAATCGTTGGTTGAATGTGGTTTTAAAATATAAAATCATAACATTTTGCCGTATTATTTAACTAACTGTGCAGACCCGAAAACGCAACCACTGAACACCTTCTAAACGAATTCTTAATTTCGATAGAGGAAGTATTTTTATAATTTGAATTCTTGATTAGTTTACTCAGCTGTGTGGTGAAGAGAATTTCATTCTACTTGGGTTAGATATTCCGGTTAATAATGGAAAGAGTAGTTATCGTATATGTCTTTTAAGATACCATATTCCAAAGACAAATTATTTAAACCTTTTAGGCTATTTTATACGCCAATGTCTTATTTTCTGTCTGAACCACGTATTGCTAATGCCTTTTACATGTGAATGAGTTATGGCATTTAAGCATAATATGATACTGATTAGATATCTAGAAAACACAGACAATATAAAACAAGAAAGACATCTAACAAGGTACCATTTAATTTATGGTAAAAGTCTGTAATCGACCATTGTGGAAGTAATTAGATTGTCGTTAGATGTTATGTCACATTTTTAATACACATTCAAGGATACTAAAGATATAGTTATTTTAGAGTTGCGTAAGAAATTACAGATTTGATAGGAAACATACCAGTGTTTGTAAATAAAAATGATCATTGTATATTTAGATTTACCACACAGTTGAGTATGAAGTTAACCTTCCTGAACCGTGCGAAGTAATATCAAACACACATAATATATGTTGTACAAACCACCGATTCAGCGATTGCATGTTGATTCAACAATATTCCATGTCTTTATCAGACATTATAGTAGTGTATCACTTATAACTTAACCTTACAAACATACGGAAATATACTGGAATGCCGGAAACTTGCAAGTCATCAATAAAACACTTGACACTGGTGAGCCAAAACCGATGGAAATATAAGGGGCCCTTCAGTAAACTAGCGTTAATACTCGAAAAACACACCCAAACGAACGAACAAAACAACATAAAAAAACAACATTGAAAACACACGAAAATCTTTGCAAGATTTGGAAATGTGTACAGATCTTTGATTTTTACTCTTTTTTTATTAAACATGTACGTTACATTTGTATATTTTCTGTAGTTTCTCGTAAATGGAAGTTGACTTTCGCTAGTGTTTTTTGCTTAGATAAACATATTTATTTCAAACTATAGACATTGTGATACAAGGATATACAAATTTCTCTTCGGCCAGTAACTCCTCGGCCTTACTTTTCAATCGATTAAGGATGATGCGTAGCATGCCTTTGCTGTGATGACTGATGAGGCTAATGGTTCGGTAATTCTCGCACAACTTGTGATTGCCCTTTTCGGTAGGGTTTTGACCAGTGACTGGGTCGACTCCTTTGGCAATTTCTTCTTCTCCCATATCGCATAGTGCCGTCATTGCTGCAATCGTTGCCTCTCCTCCTTGCTTAATCAGCTCGGAAGGGAAATTGTCCACTCCCGGAGATTTTCCTGCCTTAAGACTACGCACTGCCTCCTCCACCTCTGCCTTAAGTATGGAAGGACTTTCGCCGTCCGCTTTGTCTGGGATTGTTCTGAAGGAGACTGGAGTCTGGTTGAAGCGGGTAGTTGTAAGGGTCACCGCAGTATTCAGCCCACCTGTTTAGGACTGTGGCACTCTCTGTAAGGAGATTCCCGTCAGATTCTAATATAACACTGGCCTTGGACTGACTGGTCTTCGTGAGGGCCTTGAGGGTGCTGTAGGCCTTCTTACTGCTGCCTGCAGATATCTCTTTGTCGATGATGGTACATTGTACCTCAATATATTCCTCCTAGGCCCCTTTTGTCTTCTTCCTTACCTCCCTGTTCGCTTTATGGTATTTGTTCCTAGACTCCAAGCTGGTGTACTTCTCATGCCTCAGCTCTCTTCTTTTGTCACATAGGCCCATTATGTCGGTCGCCACCTATGTCCTGTTTTTCCTTCTTTCTTTCCAAAGCACTTCTTCGGCCGATGACAGTAGGATATCCTTGTTGTTGTTGGTTATGGTGTCGATGTCATTGTCTGAGATGTTCACGTCTGCAAACTTGCCACCTATCTGTGCTTGAAATTCCTCTGCTATCACTGGATCATTCAATTTCTCCAAGTCAAATCTAACGCGAGGGTTCTTTGTGATGCGCTTGCTCTTTAACTTCAGCTTGATGGTGGTGAGCACTAAGTCATGGTCACTGCCGATGACTGCACCATGAAACGTTTTTGTGTTCGCCTTGTTTATGCTGGACTTGAACCGTTGCGGCGCAAGTATGAAATCGATCTGGTTGTGTACTTGCCCGTTTGGAGCATGCCAGGTTGCTGTTTTGGACGGTTGGTGTGGGTGCAGCGTTTTGGTCAATGTGAGTTGGTGGCTTCTGGCGAACTCAAGAAGTCTCCAACCTCTGTCGTTGGTCACTCCTTACGTTTTACACACGAATACAAAACCAATATGATCATATTGACATAGTGATGTAATAAGAGACTATCCCATTTATTGTTAAACATATTTTTGTAGATAGACATGTATTGTTTGTTTCACCGATGCCGCAGCCCAACTTATCTCGTTTGTAATCGACACAATGTTCGGCGCATAGGCATTACCAATATATCACTGGAACATACTTTTAAGGTCGGGCAAGCAGTTGAGTGAATACATATCCGAAAATACAACAACAAAGAATTTCCAGGAACACACTTAATGAATATTTAAATCATTACAAGTATATTTAAATCCAGTTAATACAAAACAACACTATAGTTACGTGTGTGTTCAGTCCAAAAACTCCTTTGCGTATTGTCTCTGAGAAAAGTATGATTATGATAAAGCCATGCAGCCGGACTTATCTGATAACCTCACATTAACTATGCCTTGATGGGCAAATACGTCTGATCGCAATCGCCAAAGTAAGAAGGTGGTCAAAGCCATGGCGAACCGCCTTTTATCTTTATTTGTGTGAAGGGTGTTTGTTTGAGACATAATTACATTAAATACAAACATGTATCGCGACTTTGTTGTGACAGGAAACACAATCTGTGTCTTAAACAGTTTTATTATTCAACACCTGATTACACTTAATGCATTGACTCACACTTTTGTTTCCACAGTTGTCAAAATTGATGTAATTGAAATATGAATAAAGCCTCGTTTTTATAGCATTTTACTTGTTTTCAAGAATTTTGTAGTATGGTTAAAAAAATCAATACATCAAGATCAATTAGTTATGTACAACATTAACGTTTCGTTTCCTAATTGTATTATCAAACCTGTCCGTGTTTGTCTATTATAAACCCAATGCTAAAACTAGTTATATACTGCATTTATTGCAATATTTTTCACAGCCGCATTATTGAAAAACATGTATTTGTCTTATATATTGTATACGTATGTAAATGTCACACGTATTTTATTTGTCCTTATTCATACGCTCGAGCAGTGAACAATAAACTGTTCCAACAATAATTATAAATCAAACAATCAAAATGCAGCCGATTGTTGGAGACGAAGTCGTATAATAAAATAACGATTTTTGGATATGATGTGATCATTTGCATTGCTAAACTTGCGTTTTATTGAAGATGTGTACTTGCGACCTTACACAATCCTCACCATGACCTTTCACATATTCTTAACTTGTTTGTGTTCTACTTCATAAAATAAATATTATGGTTCCTAATGCCTCTTGACCTGGAGCCGTTTATTTAAGCCCCAGTTGTTGTTATGCCGTCTTCAGTTGTTAAATAACATGTGTTGTTTTTCGGCGCATGTAGAAATGGCTCAGTGAAGTCATTTTATGTGTTCAACCAGTTATCAGCCAATGACCGTTTGGTGTTTTAAGGCTTTTAAGAGTAAAACTATCATGGCGTTCACGTTACAAAATTGGTTTAAACACTATTTATTTAGATCGTAGAAAGTACATAATAAGCAATACAATACAAACATACATGCTATTTTAGAACTATATACAAGGCAGGTAGAAATTGCAGTATTGCTTAACATAAAGGCTGTAGAATACAATTTGACAGAATTGAGAAGAAAGCTCGAGGCTTATGCTATGTCTCTCTTCTGTCAGTTAGAAGCGCTGCTGTTATGGTGTAAACAACCAAATGTATAACAACAATTTATAAAAATGACAAAATTACGAACAATATAGAACAGTGATAGGTATTTGAATACCGTTTAGAAACGGGGGAAAAAAAATGAAAAAATGTATACGTTGTAATACAAATAGTATAGCAGAGTAGTGTAGATAGCAAAAAAGCTAATATGTTAAGAATGAAAGGGAAAGAAGTGAAAGAGTAGAGTTTCAGAATAAGAGAATTTGCGGTAGGAAAAGAAGTAGTTGCGGGACGGGGCATCGTTAGCAGAATATGGTTTGTTCCTGAAATGGAGTAGAGTTAGAATCTATGACTATCTCGGATGAAAGACTGAACATGTTTGAATATTAATGAATTTACTTCGTATGATCCGTCTTTAACACCAAAAAGAAGTAGTTGCAAAGTTATGGGTTGGAAACTGGACAGATTGTCGAAAAGGATAACTCTTTTCACGGTATAAATGGGGCAATTAAAGAAAAAATGATATGTATCTTCAATCTCACCACATTGACAATATGGACTTTGTACAATATTTTTCGCATACAAATGTTCATTTAAGCTGCTACAGTGCATTCGTAAACGTGCATGTAGAACATTAGACTGCCGCTCTCCATCGTAGTAATGCTGGGGAATAACTTTTTTATCTTTGTTTAGATTTGCTTTGAAAGCTGAGAGAGAAGGAGCTGATCTTACCGATTCCGGTAGATTGTTCCATAAGTTTATGGTTGATGGTAGGAAAGATCGTGAAAAAAGTTGTGATTTACATTGAATGCTGCGAATATTGTTAGAATTACGAAGTTGATAAGCCGATCTTTCACCAACGCTAGAGGGGATCAGTGAACACAAATAGGGGGGTGATATTGAATTATACATTTTATAGAAATTGGTTAGTTTATGTTTTGTTCTCCTATTTTTTAATGGTTCGAGAGCCGTTTCATTATATAGATTCTGCAAAGATGCTAAACGTGTTCCCCCGCTAATTATTCTTGCTGCGTCCTGTTGAATCTTTTCAAGTTCTATTTCATCATGTGAAGTAATGTTGTCCCAGACTACATCAGCATATTCGAGAATTGGTCTGATGAATGTTGTGTATATCAATAGAAGGGACTTTCTGTCGAGCGTAAACTTAAACGTTCGCATTAAATTGATTCTCTGCCATGCTTTCGTCTTGATTGATTCAATGTGGTCATGCCAGGAACATGAATCAGACAAATTTAAGCCGAGATGTTTATGAGACGAAACCTCAGTGATTTGGCAGTCGTTGAGAAAAAGAGGGGGATGGATTGGGCGGTTGACCTTTCTAGATATTACTAAGGATTCGGTTTTTGATGGATTGAACGTAACCAACCATTTATCAGCCCAGGAATGGATTGTTGCAAGATCAGAATTAAGATGATAAGCTGCATCAATCGGGTTGTCGACGATTATATATAGAGCAGTATCGTCTGCAAATAGGCGAATAGGACAGTGAATATCTCGTACAATGTCGTTAATGTATATTAGAAAGAGGAGGGGCCCTAAGATAGACCCTTGAGGAACACCAGCATTTATCGGTAATGGGTCAGATTGACAGCCGGAGATTACAACACACTGGGTCCTCTCATGTAGGTAGTCTTTTAACCAAGATAGAAGATTGCCCGAGATACCACTTAGTCGGAGCTTGTGAATAAGTCCTTCATGCCATACTCTATCGAATGCCTTAGAAATGTCACAAAATACGGCTCTAACCTCTTTACCTTCGTCAAGGGCTTTAATAAAAGAGTGATATACTGAGATTAATTGGTTGACAGTGGAATCTTTTGGTATGAAACCTGATTGAAATGGGGTTATAAAATCGGTAGCCCTTAGATGGTTAAAAATATATTTGTGGAGAATTCTCTCCAGACATTTACTTAAAACGCTTAAAAGGGAGATCGGTCTATAATTTCCAACATCCTGAGGATCAGACTTTTTGTGAATTGCACAAACAATTGCTTCTTTCCAGCTCCGTGGGACCCTACCAGAACTGATGGAACAATTGAAAAGATTTTGTAATGGACCTGCAATCTCAGATGCAATTTGCTTTAGGACTTGACTATTTATTTGGTCCGGACCTGATGCCTTTCCCGTTTTCATTACTTTTATGGAATCTAAGACATCTTGACGGGAAATGATGAGATCTTGTAAGACGGGGCCATCTGACTCTTGGGAATGTAAGTTGTGCATATGAGTACTGGGTATAGGTAAAGTAGATTGAGATTGAAAGAAGGAATTTAAGATATTCGCTTTATCAAGGGGTGACTCATATATGGTACCATTGTAATTTAAGGGAGGCAACTCGTTATGGGAGGTGTTTTTATTTGTGAATTTTTTAATTATTTTCCAGAAGTCGGATGAGGAGTGTTGATTTTCACGTATTTGATTAGCAAGATTATCAAAGTGAACTTTTTTTGCTGATTTTACAAGATAATTTACAATATTACGTTGTTGGCGATAGATGAACCAGTGACGGTCTAAATTGGTAGCCTTGGCTTTTTTGTATGCTCTTTTGCGGCGTCGGATTTCTTTTCGAATATTATTATGTAGCCATGGAGGATCAGCTGTTCTTATTGTAACTATTTTGGATGGAATAGTAGCTTCGAAGAAACTGATAAGTTGACGTGTGAAATTTGAGGTATATATGTCAATGTTATTATCGCAGCAATTATTCCAATCAAAGTTCTGCACAAGTTGTCTTAGATTAGTGTAGTCCCCATCTTTGTATTTCCATATTTTACGTTTAAAATTTGACCCAACTTTTCTGTTGAAGTTTATGACGCAGTAGACTGGACAATGAAACCGAACTTGTTGGTTAAGAAAAGGTTCTCCGACGCCACTTTTTATCACTGTCAATGAAGATGTTAACATAAAAAGGTCAAGAAGAGAATTCGAGGTTTCAGTGAAATGAGTAGATTCGTTAATAATCTGTGTGAGATTGTACTGTAAAAGAAGGGAGTCTATTTTGATCCTACACTGTGGTTTATTCATGTCGAGGTTGAAATCACCTGTGATAACAATGTTTTCAATACCGGTGTCAACGGCTAGTGAGATCGAATCGTTGATGCATTCTAGTATATAAGGACTGGAGTTAGGTGGTCTATAGAAAGATCCAAATAAAAGACGCCTTCCCTTGATACGTAATTCAAGCCATAGACATTCTAAATCGTCTATTTGAAGGTCAGGTCGCTCAATGGCAAAGAGATCAGATTTTATATATACTAGAATTCCTCCATGGGGATCGTTACGTCTATCCCGTCTAAACGGCGTATGATAAGAAGGGAAAAGTAAGTCGGCAGTGTCAACTGTTGAACTGAGCCACGTTTCAGTAAAGACTATAATGTCAAAATTATTGAGGTCGGCATAAAGAATGTCTTTCTTGGCGAGGAAGCTCTGGACGTTGTAATGGACAAGTTTAAGATTATGTGCAAACGCATCAGATATTGAAGATGAAAAAGATGTACCCGTAGATGAGGAAGACATATCAAGAGAGTTTTCGGGTCCAGGATTTTGATGGACATCGCCTCCTCTAAGAAGAAGAATTGCCAGCCAGCAAACTAGCTCGAACATGTTCATTTGTTGAAGCCCTTTAATTTTCATTGTACGGGAGTAGAACAAACCTATCCTCATCCTGTACACACCTATGTCAGTGTACATTATGTAATGCCCGAATGTAAGAGATAGTTGGATGAGGAAAAGCTAACGTGCGCCCGGTCCGCAAGAAGTGGGAAAAAGAATGGAGAAATAGTGAGAAGAGAAGAATAACAAAAATAAACAGAAAGTTTGGTGATGTTGATGTTTTAAGGAGATTTAAAACCTCATTTGATAAATTTATATGTTGGCCTGTCTAAAGGATACAAAAAGTCGAACGTATAATCGATGAGCGCGTATTAACATAAAAGTACAATAATCTACGCAACATGGGCTTAGTAATCATGCCGAAAAGTGGCGAGCTTTTTACGAAGCTTGTACATGTAGTATATGCCAATGCGGCGTGTTAACGAACGGGAAAGTCCGTGTTGGTAGAATGTGCACGATTTCCGCAAGCTAAATAAAGAATGCATGTGCAATAGGAGTGTGTCGAAGGATTGTAGATTACAGTTTAGGCACAAGTTAAGGGTGAGAGAACGTGTTAAATGTATGTATTGTAATACGGACTTAACAAATAATTCCGGGTGAAATAAAATGTGTGATTTTAAAAGTGCATCTTATAAGATTATTTTAATAAGAGGTGTGCATTTGCCTTGAAAAAAAAATGGATGTGTTTGTTCACCAAAGTGTAGATATTCTGTTTCAAGCTAGCGGATTTATTCATTCGAGGATATGTTACCAGCTGGTGTGGGCTTAATTGTACACCACAGTTGAAAGCAACATTCGGACTGATATGTACAGCCATCGAGTCTGGTAAGTTCTTACAAATCAATAGTAGAATTTATAATGACACATAGCAGTTAAATGAGTGTGGTGAAATCTAGTTAATTATAGAAGGATATTAGAAAGTAATAAGATAGAAAAATATACCAAAAGAAAAAATAAAATATTTGTTTTTGGGAGTGAAAATATAAGAAATGTATACAACTATGTGTATGTGTACATGTTGGGTATAGATTGTGCATATAACGTTTTTATATATGTGATGGTAGAGTGTACTTGTCATTTTTTGTCTGAGTACTTCTATTTGAAAAACAAAAAATTGTATGTTGTATGACAGCATGAATTATTGACTTAACATAGTAAATGAATTACATTCAGTCAACATGACAACACAATAATTCTGAAAGAATAGATTGCTGTACAAACAAAATATGTCATTTAGCAGCTGAGCTTCAAATATGCGAGTTCTTAAACAAGCAGTATAAAAATTAAGTTGTAGTTCAACAAATTAACAGATACACATGTAGCTCATCCAGCAACTGACTTTCAAATATATAAGTGTTAGAGAGTTCACAAATAATATATAATTAAGTTGCTGTACAAAATAAGATTACTCAAACAGTAAATGAGGTTCAACTTCTTAAGTGCTAGATAGTACACAAGAATTTACAATTAAGTTGCTGTACAAAGTAAGATAACTCACCCAGAAGGCTGATGTTCAAATATGAGTTCTAGAAAGTACACAGTCAAGTTACACAAATGCATTTCATATTGTCAAGTGACTTAAATGCCATTACCATTTAACATGTACACCATTAATATTTATTTTCTAACACATATATAATGTTCAAATATGAGTGCTAGAAAGTGCAAAGTCAATACACACATGCATAACATATTGTCAAGTGACTAATATAGCAATACCATTTAACATAGACACCATTAATATTCATTATCTTAGACATATATTATGTTCAAATAAAAGGTGAATAGTACATAATCAATACACACATGCACAACATAATTTCAAGTGACTTGTAAAACATTACCATTTATCATATACACCATAAATATTTAATATTCAATACATATATTATGTACATAAATACCATTTCTTATGTACACCATTTGATAACAATCAGATATCTAACACAAATTACATAAACAACGTTTTATACATGTGACCATTATCATTTATTAGTTGTTACATCTATTAGTACACCATTGCAACATTACCATTCGTTATCTTATAACTTGAGGCTAATAGAAACAAGATACAGATTTAGCATTATAACTCAAGTTACAAAATTGATGAATGCGTTATCGACTATATGTTATATAGGACAGTTGCCCGAAAGTCATAGAGATATTAGATATTGTACTTTGTGCTTAGACAATAGACACAAAGGTCATAGAAGTGGAGAGCAGATATTGATAATGCCTGCTTCTACAAAAAAAACATACGCAGACGTAAACACCGCAAGAATCCGGATTGCATCTTATGTATCTACGTCTCAGTTGCTAAATCACGAGAATAATATGTACAAATTCATAATTTGGCAAATTACAGTTTTATCATTGAGCTTCCTTGTTTCTTGCCACTTAAGGCAACAACTATAACAGTTTATAATAAAAATGACATATTTAAGCAATGACGTTTATATGCGATGGGCTCGATGAGATCAATTAAAACATACTGCTAAAACTAAAAAGTTAATGTTTCTTAAATTGTTATAGTATTTCATTGATGATCGCTCTAATGGCATGCTTAATTGTCCTAACACTATGCATTTAATCTAATCACAAGGCTGGGGCAGGTCAATAATCGTAGGGCGATGAAAGATGCCCGTATTTCCCAATTTACAAACGAACAACTATAAATAACTCCGTCTATAGTTTGTCTAAGGATGTGGGCGCTGCGGATGAGGTTGATATACTAAATTATAAAGTAATGTTCTTTTATTAAGAAACTATAAACATATGTTTTGTTCTCCTAATCCTTGATTGACAACAGTCAACTCTCAGTCATTCAATTTTGTGAAACGAAATTATGAACAGACCGGTTGTTTGTGTTAATGTCTCAGATTAATTAAAACATATCAACACTGTTCATTTGAACAATGTCTTCTCATTTCTTAACACACCTTAATAATTCCAGCTACGTTATATATAGTCTAAACAAGGTTAAACAAATAAGCAAATAAGACATTTCGACTGAATGTGATTGTTTAAAAACAATTCTGCAAAAACAACAACAACAGCACTATATGTGATTCCCCCTATCAATGTTTTTAATTGTTAAAATACAAAGGCTTTCCTTTCGTTAACCACATGCGTTCTTTTAACGGTGATATTAACTCATCATTTTGTGCGCTGGCTGTGGTATCGCATTAATTACTCACGTTAATCTAAAAGCATGCCGAAAATAGACCTGGATCAACATGCCGCATTGGACATTGATTTATACGAACGGTTGTAATCATTTAAATAATGCTACCACTAGGGCATATTGCCATCGCGATGAAGAAATATATGACAATGTTGAACCATATGCATTTATGTTAATGCACGTGGATATTGTCGCTAGACCTGACTATCGGCTCGGAGAAGGAACAGAGTGCGGAAACCGATATGGTACTAAATAATCGCACGAGCAACACGCAGTGCAGTTCAGAAGCTGATAATTTTCCAATGCCGACCCTTAACAAGGACATCGACGTTTGCGGACTATTGCCAATTTGTTTAAAATATGTTTTGTTTTGTGAACACCATTAAGAGTACAGAACACATCAAGTTACAGTTTGAGGGTGCAAGGAGGGAATGAAATGGATATACTTAGCAGACTGTTTGTAAATGGTAAATATTGTTAATCTAGAGCTCGACATAAATTATTTGCATTTAGGTATGTGAACAAATACTTATTTTAAGTGTTGTGTATGTATGCATTGGGAAAATTAAACGTGCATCATATAGTGAAATTATTATAATTGTTAGAATCAGTACTAACAACAAAACAAATATTAGTTTGATAATATGTTAAGGAAATAATTTCTAGGAACTAAAAAAATTGCAAATATAATTTAAATATTACAATATTGAAAATGTTGCGGAAAATATTTAAGTTTTTATTTAGTTCCGATAACTAGATAGTGTGCACAAGGTTTAAATACAAAAATATATATTTAGTATATTCTATTTTATGTTATAGTATTTCGTTAGTTAACTGTTTGTAAGAGTTTGTATTTAAACTTAAAAACAGCGGTGTAGTTGTTTTAAATTTAGCAATAACGCATGTACAATCGCATAACCTTTACACGTATACTACTTACAAATATACATTTTTTTAAATGAAGATAAAAGAAGCTTAGTTGTAAAATGCTTAAGGTATGAATTTTTTTTTAATGTATGCTTCGAAATTAAGAACTGCAATTAAACATCACCAGCGTCTGCATGAAGGCATTGTGTAAATGAACTACTAGTTATTAACTACCTCTTGTGTTGCCATGCAGCTGTTAGAAGATTAATTGATTTCGATATCCTTAATTAGTTTATACACCCAGGGGGTCGTTTTGTTCATAATTATGTTGTCAATTACACAATGCCAATCAACGCTCGGGATTTAATCTGATGTAAAAATATCCGGTGGTGCAGATAATTTATCACATGCTATACCTTGTTTTTTCAAGTAATATAACCATTTAAAATATATTCAACTTAAACATGTAAAATAAAGATGTTTGAGCGTTTCGATTGTTTGATATAGTTTGTTTTACTAATTAGTCGCGTTTAGCTTTTTTTCTGAATACGAGGTTGCAACGTCAACGGACGTCACTTTTATGACCTACCGCAAGTTTTACGTATTTGTTTTTGCTAATTTAAATGCATGTTATATTTGTTTATATTCTTTAGTTTACCAAATTCGTGTAGGAAATCCTTTAGGAAGGCTCGCACATATATATATATAAAGCTCCCTTATTAACACAATTTCTGAACTCGTTTAATAAAATATGGTATGAAATGACAAATCAACTATTCAAGTCTCTCAGCATGCTAAAAAAATAATTAGCGTTATAGAGGTTCAATGTAAATTAAAAGACTGATGACAACCATAAGGTAACACTTTGAATACTAAACAGCTGGCATATTAATATAGTCTAGAATGTAAGCATGTTTCTGCATTAACAAGTTATTTAAATTACTGCATTCCGACATGTGGTGTAAACATGGTTCTCTTAACCTTTCATGCAATAGCAAAAGGATAATATAACACAATGGAAATCTCTGAAATACTTGTTCTCCGTATACGAATTTTGTAGTGCGATTCATAAATACACAAGTCCGGCAACTCAGTCGTCGAAGTCAACTAAAAATCAATCAATGTGTAAGGGTCTTTATAAATATTTTCACTATAAAAACAAAAGGAAAAAAGTAACAAAAACAAATGAGACTTTTAAATTATGTAAAGCAAGTTTTTTTGAAAACTGGTCATGGTATGGACTCTTGTGTCTTGATGTAACATATGGCAACAAAGCCAATTTTAAGTTATGATGAACCATGACGGGGTGGTGATAGTTCTTCAAAACGTTAATCATTTAAACTTGTGCGCTTTTATTCCGATAGTTATATAAGGAACAGCCTAGAACTAGATTTTTTATGTTCTGAAAAAACATTTTTCATGTCGTATTTACTACTTAATTGAATGTAAAGGACGCGTTAAATGAACCATTTAGAGAACAGCTGCGTCGTATTCATAGACCAGAGCACGTGTTACACGAGCAATTATATGTGTTGTGCTGCCTGTGGGAAGATTGCTATGTATACATGTCCGGTTATGTCTGTATATGTGTCATACACCCATTTTACTCGCAATCCTCTCTGTCAATGGCAGGTATTATATGTAACTGTTAATGTTTTGTGTAAACTGGCGCATAAGGATTATTGTGTGTTATGGTTGTTTTGTTTTACAAGTGTATGATAATTAACTAAATATTGAACAGGGATCCATGATCTTAAATGCAAGTTAAATAATAAGATTATAGGATATTGCTTCTCGTCACGAAATCATAGTATAATTTTGTTATGATTGGTTAAACAACGGTTCAATGAATGAAAATATAAAGTTAATTATCATATTTCAACCTATTTATTTCTCAATGCATCTAAGTAAGGAGATCGTTACGTGCCGTGTATTGGGCTGAACAAGTACTTTACTATGGATTACGTTTTTCTTAAAGAGGATCAAATCTGTGACCTCACGGTTGCTAGGCGATCACCATACCGAGCAGACTACATCTGGTCGTTTCGGTTTGTATCGTCGCCTGGGTATCTTAATTTTTGTAAAGGTTTGTTGTTTTATTCTACGTGATTTTTAATTACAGGTATGCAAATGGGTCGAGAATCAGCCAGACCGAACTACCGTATCGTAGTGCTGGGGTCATCGGGTGTGGGAAAATCGTCCATAATTAGCAAGTTCATGCACGACAGATTCTTAGAAAATCACAAAGAAACCATTGAGGAATTACACAGACATGTAATGCGGTTTGACAAAGTTTCTGTTGAAATTGATATTCTCGACACGTCGGGCTCTTATCAATTCCCCGCGATGCGCAAACTTGCAATAGCAACTAGCGACGCTTTCGTACTTGTATATTCAGTTGACAACACGTCAAGCTTCGAGACTGTGAAAATACTTCGCGATGAAATTCGAGAGCAGAAAACAAAGGGGAAGTATTCGATTGTCGTCGTGGCTAACAAAGTCGACTTGGAGGCTTTTAAAGACACGTCGTGTGCCGTAACCGAATCCATCGTTTGCATGGACTGGGAGGAGAAGTTCGTCCTTGCGTCCGCAAAAACGGGCGAAAAAGTTCACGATGTCTTCCAAGCTTTGGAGAATCCCATTCGAGAGCGAATATCGCTGGAGGAAAAACGTCTGAATTTCATCCGACGGATATCAATGCCCGTCATGCGTATGGCGAAGTCCGAAAAATCCACGGTCGGGCTAACAAAAACTAAAAGCAGAACACATTCAATGGACTCGTAGACCACGTGTTTATTTCTCATGTTTGTAATTGGATTCTACTTCAATGCACCTATATGGTCACTGTGCTAGATTGACCTTCTGATGCGCCGAGCCATTTTACTAGATTGAGACCATTATCTTTTTGTTGCGTTCGTCCACCAGGGCTGTTGTCGAATGTAAGAATCATGTTATGTTTTGAGTATGCTTTGACATTAATATACATTCACCTGTCTATTTTTTATAGTAATCTAATACTGATTTTGACAATAGTTATAAACGATGATCATAACAAAATTAGACGCTGATTGATGAAATTAAAATGACAGATATATCGATGTGATATTTTCAGTGCATTGGTGTGTTTACTTGTCAAATTCACAGATGTATATTTATTATGAAGATCAAACTTGTTAATCATGAATGATATTTTCTATATAAAGAACATTGATTAATGAAGAATTGTCATACTTTTCTCACGTACGAAGATAAGTGCGAACCATTCCGGGTGATGCAGTATTGTTCTATAATAATATATATTCTCATGTTATCACATTCGGAGGTTGTTGACATGTCTTGTGTTAAAATTCCGACCAATGACAGTCACCATACAGTGCCTATTAGTTAAAAATAGTTAAAAATAATATCGTGAAATATAGAATATGTAAACATACATGTCAATGTTAAAACAAACAAACCAATAATATGGCCTGCAACCGTTCTCAAAAATGTACATTGTTATAGAATATGATCAATTCATTTCTATTTATAAGCAATTTTCTAGAAAACATGTGAAGTGTAACTGTGAAATATAGAACATCTAAACTTATTCATTACAGCCAGAACTGTTTTTAGACATAGAATTTAAACTAGCGAACGTTTTGCCATGTGTATATCCTCAATGTAAATCCTATATAACATTAATTATGTTAACTACTTGTATGTTAAGTTAGTGTTGGCGTAGGTTGATAAAAAGTGCTACAGGCATGATGTATCATTATTTGCCTTGCAGAAATAGCCTTCAACCTTCAACGTTAGATGTTGTTCCAAGATTGTTTTTGAGTCACCTGACTTTGTTTGAACTTATATTGATCATTCTACATTTAGTTTATTAATATTCCTTGTTTATGTGTTACTGTATAACAATAAGATCTGTATGTGTCCAATAATTGCATAATTACAATCATATGTAGATGTATATATGAGTAGTGCTCGCTCTTGCAAGAAAATGAATTGTACGATTATACATATTTGTATGCATTTAATTCCGTAATGCTTGTACTTGATGTTTAGATAAAAATACCGTTCAAATATAATTACATTTCTCCACAAGGCCAATGTTGTCTTTAACTGCGTGTAGTATGTGTGTCAATGTAACTGTATTGATAATATTTGTATTACATATGGTCGCAGTATTATGCTGTATATGATTTTATCATTTGGTACGTTCAACAGCTTCAAAAGTTCAATTTCAATCAGTGTTGTTATCAGAGAATAATATATGTTCCGGTGGAAAATAGGTAATATGTGTACGAACTAATTAACATACCCGGTTACCTTCCTTAGTATGGTATTGTATGGGTTTCTATTGCTTGGTTGTAGACAATGCATTTTAAATGCATCAAGTTTTAATTTGCAGCCAACGGTTAGATATTTAAAAGTACATTTATTAAAGAATCCATTCATTGTATTCCCATTACAAAGCGTGCATTGTCGAAATAATAAAATGTGTTTTTTTATTCATTTCTATGATGAACAGTCTTTTGCAATATAATTGGATAATTGTATGTATTTTCATGATGCCATTTGACGTGTATTGTGTTTTCTATTATTTTCCGTTGTTTAATTTCAAAAAACAGTAACACATAGTGAAAAAGAATGGATACAATCGAATCACATGAAAGTATTGAATACATATACGTTTACAAAAACGTTAACCTCTCGCTAAAACACGTGGTTCAAGTTGTGTAAGCATAACACGACAAACATATCTGTATTTAAAGCTAACATAAAAAGTATTCTCTTCGTGTATCATTATTATGAAATGGATTATATGTATTAAAATTGGGGACTTGTCTAGAATTTAGCTTGGTAATATAATATGGTACTGTACTCGTCGTTGTTGCGAATTGTGTGGTCTAAGCTTTTTATACAATGTTGTACTACATGTTTTGATGCATTTGTACGTTTATATACACCAACACACGGATGCGGGAATATATTATATAAAAAAAGAAACGTTGTTGTTTGATTATCCATCGGTATGATCTATTCAAAAAACGATAAGAAGCAGATAATTATATGCAGACACAGCACATAATACCTGTTCACTACAGAGATTGTTTAAACAACATAGTTACAGAGCATATTAGTAAAGTGATGATTTAGATTCAGTATAACGACGCCAGTCAACTTATTTTTATAACACTTTTTTGAAAACTTTCCTGTTTTCTGGATTTGCTAATACAAACAGAGATTGTCATTAAATGCATTTATCGTTTTTGATTCATAGTCAATATGTTAATTACAGTTGCAATTATTATGAGTTTTCGATAAGCATGTCAACATTATTCAGTTTTTAATTGTGTAAGGTGCCGTTTGACAAGATGCTATTTAGCATTATTATCAGTATCTATGTACAACGCAAATCTGTCTTTCATGTAAGTAAACTGACAAGTTCAACAATGTTTTGAAATTGCAATTTGATTTTAGTTATGAACTCACATGATTTGAGTTTATAAATCGCATTGTAGAAAATAATGACAACATGTTTCACGAGAAGGTTGAGTGGTTTATGTGTTATAATAAATACATGTAGCACAAACTATCCCCTGCCAATAATCACAATCGAAGAAACATTGCGTGCGTTTTTGCTAAAAGAACCAGGTTAAACTATTCCGTATACATAATTACTGGTTTAAATTATATTACACAGACAAGTGTATATAGAATAAACACTACATTTACAATCGAAACTGTAATGGTTAATGTAATTGGCAAAATACAGACGTTAATAGTTATCATAAACAAAATGCTAATAAATAGATTGTATACAGTATATTAATATATAATAAATTGCATGAAACGTTTGGAAATGGCGTGGTATGGACATATTATCGGACTTATTAACTACTATACAATCCAATGATTGTTTATTGTTTAATTGATATTGTTTTGCAGTGGCAGATACAAATATTTTAGCAATGAGCGAAAACATTTTTGACATGCACTTATAATATGTCACACACAAATGGCGTTCTGTAGCTTTGGTCTATGCATTTTACAGGGACTTGTTCACTCATTTTGGCATGTGTTAATGTTTGTCATTACCTGCTTTAAAATGATAAATGTAAAAATCGAAACTAAATAGCTCCAGTGTAAGACAAGAAGTAACATTAAAAACAAGGAAAAAGTAATTCACACCGGGACTGGAACCACTGACCCTTAGAGTAGAAGTCTAGCAATTCTCGTAATGTCACACAATATAAGGATGACATCAGAACTCTTCGAATTATTTAATCGTTTCCCGTTTGTAACGCTTTATAATTTTTAGGTTTGAAAATCGTCAAAAGATGCATATAATTGATATTTTAGAGCATTGTAAATTTTTAATATTACTGTTTCCTAGCAAATATCTTAACTTAAACTAAAATTTGCAGATCTAGAAGGTGAACAAGCACCTTTAAATCGCTCTCTTCTTTCCAGTCATTTATCACGCGCGTAACATGTCAACTTTAAGGCAAATTGTTTTCAAACTTGAACTAACATACAACAAAGAACATGATTCACCACTGAAACTATTTTCCTGACATGTGTACCTTTGTTTTGCAATACATATTGTTTGCATTTATATCATTTCAAAGCAATTGTGACGGAAAACCGTTATAACAAAGTGCACTGAGAGTTATAATATAACTATTGCGTGCCAAGAATAATTAGTTTCCCACTATCTGGTGCCATTGAAAGCAATCGACTGTTCCTCGACCTTAATGTATCATTCTTGAAGAGATAGCTTGCATCGGAATCACATTTACGCGGTGTCTAACGAGCTGAAATAATGCGATCAATTATGATAAACAGCGCCGAGTGATTATGACATCGTTGAACATCAATTTGATGTATGCAATTACAATCTTAGGCAATCATATTAGGAGCAACGAAGAGTACTTTTTCCGATGAAATGCCTTATCGTGGTACGAAGTATGAACACGCAATCGTAACTTAAATACATATACTCGTCTTGACCCCAGTTGTATTCGTTAGTGTTTGTGTTAAATGCATTCTCGAGGTACAAAGTAAGGCGTCACTGCAACAGCGAACAAGAAATCATAACTAAAATACATATGCTTGTCCTGACCCCAGTTTAATTCGTTGTTGGTTGTCATTGTCATGTGTTTTGTTTACGTATGGTAATTGACAACTTGCCTTAAGTACAGGACCTGCAATTGATGGAAAGAATGATCCTCTTCGTATGTAACTCGAGTCTAACTTTGTTTATATCTGATTCAAGTATAATATAAAATACACTCGCATAATGTAATAAAAACGCACACGATGAAGATAATACAATATCTGTGGCGTTTTGAAATGAAATGAAATATCTATGTATATGGTAATTGTATGCTACCAACGGTTAAATTGCACTCTCAGTCGCCTGACGTCGGTTATTTACCTTATTTCCTCATGTGAAAACCGGTTTTTGTTAACAGATAAGATTTAGTTGTAAACTGTACGTCAAATTACTATGCAAGAAAATATAACGTTTTTTTATTGTTTGGTATGAGGCACGGATTAGGATTTTGAATATATATTTTATTATTATTCGATCAAATTGCGATCAAGTTTCCTGGAAAACAAGACCATACATGTGATAAGGAATAACACAATATTTTATTATAAATGCTTGCATTTGCAATTGTTCTGTACATTATTATCTGGTACAAAAGAAAATGCTCACGTTATAATTCAATAAAACCACGACACTATATATTAAACGATTTACATGTATTTTGCATGTTCACAGAAAATGAACAATTAAAAAAATAAATACAAACAACAACTACCTTGACGGTTTTTGAATTCCTTAGTCTTCTGAATGTAAAGTACAGAACGTATGACCTGATGTAATTGAAGTCCCATTGTTGGTGAATTTGCAATTGAGATGTGAACGCAATCTTTCGAATTAGATGCAAAGCAGATTAAAATATATTCTGTCTTGAACAGGTCTTTTAGCGTTGAGCAAAAGACATTTTACAATGGAGCTCCTGAAGCATTACAAAACCAAACCAGGACAAAATTGACATATTGAACGACTTTTGGGTTTGTTTAACCATACATAGGCATAATGAAACTTGAAACGAAAGTCTTCTATCCAGCCGCTAGTATTGTATTTTAGGCATGTGGTATATTGCCAATACAAAACTTTACAATAAACACGGCATAAAAACATACAAATGATCAAATCTGCGGTTCTCATTTCGAAACGGATAGCAACTAAATAATCAATTTAATTAACCCTTTCAGTGCTGGAGCCGAATTTTGAAGGTCTTTGCAAACAGTTTGGATCCAGATGAGACGCCACATAACGTGGCGTCTCATCAGGATCCAAACTGTTTGCTATTCTGATAGTATTCTTTGAAACAAATCGAAGAAAATGCTTATTTTAGAAATTCAGCAGACGACAATTTTAGCAGACGACACATTTCCCAGCATGTAAAGGGTTTAACAAACAAATGACCTAGCAATTGAACTGACCACATATATTAATAACCAGCTCTGCTCGTATCGAATATTTGTTTGGCAACAATCGTTGAACGAAAAACGAATTACAATATAACACTAATCTAATTCAAGTATGATCTTTCACAAAATAAGCAAATACATGCATATTTACAAAGAGGATGTGATTTCTAAATATCAGATAATAATAATAATAATTTGCCGTATTATTTAAATATCTGTAATGACCCGAAAACTCTTAACATATATTAAACATGATCATCACAGACAAAATTAAACGAATACTTAATTTCAATTGAGGAATTATATTTATAATTTGGAGTTTTTATTAGTGTACTCGGCTGTGTGGTACAGAGACCTTCATTCTACTTGGGTTATATATCTCGGTAAACAATTCCTTTCATGTAAAGAGCAGTCATCAGATATGTCTTTAAAGATACCATACTCAAAGACAAATTGTAAAAACCTTTTAGCCCTTTTATTATACTTCAATGACTTACTTTCTCTCTGAACCACATATTGCTATTGGCATTCACTTGTGAGTTAGTAATGGCGTTTTAGCGTAAGACGATATTTATAACAAAAATATATAGAACACGCAGATAACATAAAACAAGTCTATCTCCGAAGGAAAGACATCTAACAAGGTCATTATTTAATTACTTGTAAAACTCTCTAATCGACTCGGATGTAAGTAATTATATTGTCTTTAGATTTTATATCAATTGTTTTAATACACATTATAGGCTATTAAAGATATATAGGATCTGACATGAGTTGTCATATCATACCATATTTTATTAAACGAGTTCAGGAATTTTGTTAGTAAGCGAGCCTTTGGCGAGCTTACTAACGAATTTCCTGGACGAGTTTAATAAAATATGGTATGATATGACAACGAGTGTCGGATCTTTTTTATCACATGCTTTTAAATGAGCAAATTAAATGAATATTTACGCAAACATAATGATAAATCCCGAATGTTGTTTACATTTCGTTACGTCATTTGACGTTGCAACGTCATTTCAGCAAAATAAAAAAAATGCGATTGGTCAATAAACGAAAACTAAGCCAATGAAGCCGCTTAAAAAGTATATTACACATGTGTAATATAAAAAAATATGTTATGGTTATATTACATGGGAAACAGGGTATGGCATGTGATAAATTGCATAACAAATTACAGATCGGATATGAAACATACTAGTTTTGGTAATAGAAAAATGATCATTGTATATTAAGATTAACCACAGTTTAGTATGAAGTGTTTAAGTTCATTGTGCTGAAACCGTGCGAAGAATTCTCAAACACACATTAAATGTTGTAAAGAACGCCGATTCAGCGATTGCATACTGGGTAGTATTATACCACGTCTTTGTCAGACATTATGATAGGGTATCACTTCTCACTTATCCTTACAAACATACGGAAATATACTTTAATGCTGGAAACCTGGTAATCATAAATAAAACACTTGATACCTTTAAGGCGAAACCGATGGAAAGATAAGGTACCCTTTTGTAAACAAGCGTTAATACACCAAAGTGTGAAAACTGTTTGCTATATACAGCCGTATGTACAAAAGCTCAAACGTCAGTACACAACGTTATGGACAAGCATTTGATATTATATAGTTGTGCGCAATGGTATTGGCACCAACCTCATAAAGACGGTAGTATACATAATTTCACCACTATTAAGTGTTAATGTTTCATAAAATTAAACTTAGTAAGATTGAAATTATCGTTTTAATTAAATGCAACGTATGCATTTCAACCAACAAGAACTTCATTTGCAAAACAACACAAATATAATCTTACTTAATTCGGGCAATTAAACCTAGAGCTGTCAGTTGCATGCGTTTTTATATCTGAGTTCTTTGGGCCCTGACATTAAATTGGTTAATTTTATTTGCTTGAGTTTGTTTCTGAGCTATGTATTATACAGTTGTTTATAGTGGTAAAAGTTATGCGTACTTTTCCATTGCGCAATGAATGGCAAATAAAATATATAGCGGCGACCGCACATTTATAAAACTTAGTTGAAGTCTAAGACCTGAGTTCTCACCATGTTCAAATAATAGTAAATCTCACATTTAGCAAAACATAGTTCATTTAAAAACAAATGTGATACTTTGGATAAACACAATAACAGTGTGATATAATGCATAATATATCATTTAACAAGTAATTTACTACCAGAGCCAGCGAGTTAATGTACAGATCAATAGCAAGACCTATACATAATCGTGCGATTTTTCTCCGTTTGCACGGCATTTTATAAGCTAACTACAATCAATTTATACAGTATGTTATACTTGTAACACATGGTAAAGGAAATCATTGTATACGATTTGACAAATATGTAGCTATTCTCGTATGATCAATGTTTTAACTAAGACCTGATTACTTGTGAAACATATAAATACACACATTTTGACAGGAACAAATATGACTGGAAAAATAAAGCACTAACGCACAAAATACTAAAAAAGTTTGATTTGTGTGTGGATGTTGTGAAATGTATACCGCACATAGATTTAATGTTGCCATATTTGAGTCTTCAATGATGTAAGCAGTTGAGATATGCTTTGTTTTGTGGATGTTACATATTTGCGATCCGTCACACACGTAGTGCGTTTAAAATGTTCTGTAGATCTATCAATATTATGATTATTTAATATAATGTATAGATGGACGATATTTCTCAGTGTACTGCGAACTTTAAAACATCTTAATCGTTTACAACGATTTCCAATACTAACGACACTAGTACATTAATGTTTATGTGTAGTATTCGATTTGTGCGTCACGGTTTGGCATTCAAGTTTTCATTTTCTGTATGCTGCGTAGGTGCATTTGATTGCCATCTTTTTAAACGCGCGTTATAGTTTGTAAATAATTCCTGGCTCGCCCTCAAACCAGATCTAGCTCCAACGATTTACATTGACCGTTCAAAGGCGGTGATCCCAGTTTCGATAATTTTGTGTGTATAGTTGGTGCTCTGTCATAACAGTAGTGGATAAGAACAAGAATTCCTCTCCCGATAGATTTTCTGGAGCTGTATTGCCTTTCTCCTTAGAGGTGTCATTTTCAAGAAATATGCAAACAATTATTTATTTAGATGATTTCCCCTAATCGAATTGCGTGTACATTTATTCTATTACAAAAGATACAATCTTAGACAGCTAAATGATTCTTGGAAATTGCATTAACTATACGAAATATGTCATTTGAAACCGGATAACTAGATAACGTTTGTTGACGATCGAGTTTTCTAGATCAATTGATGTAAGGATTTACATATTAGGCATGCATGGACAATACTTGATCGGTCATGCAAATGCGAGATAGAAATTTTGTTGCAAATCAAAAACTCGCTACTGATCAAAATGCAAACGCTAGATATGTTCTAACAATTGTGTTGGAAGGGACATTATTATTTTTGAATGTAGGAATGTTAGGTTTTTTTATAAATTATTTTTGCTATGTACATATACAGCAAAGCAGCACGTACAATATTATTAAATAAATTTTGATATCATATAATGAATATCGATTTGCTGAGCTAATCGATGTAATTTTTTTAGATATAGTTAAGGAACATCATGTGCGTTATATTTTGTTTTAGTGTCTCATAAAGCATCTAAAGTCTAACTCTGAAATGAAGTGCCGACGTACCTGCTTAGGTAAATTCTATATATCACTAGTTTACGACATCAAGCATAGCACGTATTTTACTAGCGAATCAGCACTTAAACATCCAATTGCGACATGCGCAATTATAATGGGTTATATGTAACATTGAGCCGATTACAGACGTTTAATGCATGGTCTGGTTTAAAGATTGCAAAACTGCGATACTTATTACAGCTGGCTGCAATAAACTGGGAGTGTGAATGCCATCTTTTATATCCAATTTGTATTTGTCTGGCCCTTGATTGCTCATCGAAACAACCAGGTTGATAGGCGAACATACACGTGGTTAAATCGTTGAGACGTTGGGTTTCACCATTCTTTCTGACAATTGTATTGGTTTGTTTACGCCGTTCTATTGTTTATCCTTTCAAATAATTACACAACTATCAGTCTGTTTCAATCACTGGTCTTTGCGAATGTTTTACGTCGTGCTTTCAGTACAAATGTCGTTTTGTCGGTGTTGGATTCTTTTTTAAATTATTTTGATATCTTTAATTAAAAAGACATGCGCTTTCATTCAGATCGTTTCTGTCTGATGTTATTTCAGCAGATATGTTCCTTGTGTTGTCTTATATTTGCTTTAATCGGTTAACTTTAAGTCAAAATAAATGTTAATTAAGATTTATCTTCAACAAATGACCAAATTTTTTGTGTAAGTTGTTAGAATGTATGTTGTACGAATTTGTGACAAACACCTTTCAAGTGACCTCTTTACGTTTTTTAAACAATGTTACAAACAATAATTTCTTTCGTGATAATCGTATTATATCACAAGTTCCTGAAAAAGTCCACTGAACTCATCAGAGTCATTAACACAATTTCTCTATAACGCACTGGAACTGGAGTGATGAATGCCAGAGACAGCTGGCTGTAGATAAATCAAATCTATCTGACCTAAATGTCAACATTACTCGAATTCTTAATATTGTAAGCACAAGCACTACAAGTTGTAAACTATTTATACTCTTTATAATGAAGAGTTGTAATTAATAATTATTTACAGTGTATTATAATTATGTTTATGGCGTTACTGGCATGTATATGCAAAGAAGGATACTCTCATATTCGGTTTTTCATAAAAATGTTTTCTACGATATATTTTTAGTACCGCACAATAAACATGAGTAAATACTGACCAACTAATCTAAAATGTTGTACTTTTACGGTGAATTAAAGGTTATTCAAAACTATTATTTAAAAAGTGTCAGGATCATGTATATGACCTCTTAAGAGTACTGCAATCTTAGGGTACAAATACTTATTTTAGAATTACTCCAAACAGTTCAAGAAATAGTCTTGTCTGCGACGTGATTAATTGAATAGAAATCTGGCAATAAATCAAATTACTGTGACATTTTATCTTGTGAGATGAAAATGTTGGGTTTCTGCCTGACAGATGTCTCGCTTATTTAGTTACTCGATACTTAAGTCAATCTTAATAGTTGTACTACTGATCAGCACATCGTTGGAACTAATTCCAACTCATTTGAAATACAAACGTTTATTATCAGCTTACATTCTCCGTTGTCTTCTGAACATTGGATGTTTCTTCGTACTTGCGGTAATTACTGACGAGCAACAAGGAACCAAACCAAATCACCAATTATAAATGCTATACGTATTTAGACAATGGTGGCATATTCTGTTCTTTTTAATGATGATCAGCGAACATATAATTTACCAGTGATTTGCGAAATATGTTTTATTGATTTTATCAAATTCTGTATGATTATATTTACACGCGTTATACTAAACTTGTTTGCTAAAATTCCTTTAATTCAAAATGCAGAACTATTCTTACAAATATTATTGCAAACTCTTGATGTACGATAATCTCGCACGCCCATTATTTCACATGTTCATACGGACAATGATATTCGAATTCTCTACAGAACAGTATGTTATCAGAAAACGTATAATTCGAAATGTTAAGCCTGTAATCACATTTTTCTATACAACTTATTTATTTCATAGGAAAGCCTGTTATTCCTTAGCTAGTTTTAGATATAAGTATAATTTAGTACCCTTTTCAACCCATATCCTTTAAAACCATGCTATTTGCTCGTATTTCACTATACACAATGTAGGATGCCATAAATAAACTATTTGACGTACACGTTATGTCGCTGTTCTCGTTGTTGACTAATTGTATTTAATGTTTCGTTTACATATTGTGTCTTATATGGTAGAACTCATTTTGCAAAAAGCAATGTGTATATGTCTATATGCTTATATTTGTTGTTGCTGTTATTGCTTTGAGCAACTGTGTCAGGCTTACATTCCCTCAACGGTACAGCGATCTATATACACAAGCACATTGCTACGTTACCATATTTCGCGAAGCTACACGTATGCACATTATTTGTTCGCAAACCATAGGTATTGTCTGACATATAGAACTCCTAAAGGATGGTTTGGATTTCAAGCACTAGCAAAAGTCGTTTAAAAAGCTTTAAATGAAAAATTGAAATGGATTTTATTTTTGGTATGTTCATTTTTTAAATTTCTTTCAAAATTCGTATTAAGTTTTCATAACCAAAAAAAGTTCAGATTAGAAAATAGTGTGAAACCATTGTTCTGCTTTTTATTTAAAGCCCTTCCATAAAAAGGTTAAATAGAATTTTTCCGGAAATAATGAGCAAATCAAAACGTCAAAATCATGACTATTTTTAACACAATCGGTTCTCAGTCACTTATATATCCATATAATACACATGGAACGTGCAATACATTTGTATATACATGAATTTACATTTAAATTTAAACTTGCGCATATTTTAAAGTTGATTTATACATACATTTGTATTATTCAGTGCACGATTTGAAATAAAATTTCTTATACAAACAAAAACGCTTTCCAAATGTATAATTGAATGACACGTTTTTTGTATATTTATTTTACGTTGAATAACAATTGTATAAAAATGAATGTAAGTACTGATGAGCAAGGCTGTATATAATAAACTGTTTTTTTAATCACGTATACAACCACTTTAAACACGAACGTTTAGCCGTGTTACCGATATTTATAAATTCCTTGCAACTTTATGAACCCTTTAACCTTATTATTAAAGTCACGTCTTATTCAATAAGTAATACAAACTCTTTCATTCTATGAATGTACGTTTACAAAGCATTACACGCGACTCTTAAATAACAGTTGTATGACCGGGGTTAGATTGCTATAAAATACCTGAGTGTGATCTGTGTTTGCCATTTCATATATTTGAAACATAGACTCCAATTGGAGTTTAATAATAATATAAACGACCACGTTTACGGGCGTCTGAACAATGTATTATGCATTATATGCATCACATTGGAATTTAGTTTTTCGTATGCGTTTCCAGTTTTTCTCCGTCATTCTTTTGTATTAAATACATAAAATAAAACTCCTTCTTAGACAGGATAGCACAGCATGTATTTTCAAAACACAAAATTTACTTCGATACTGTATATGTAATGTAAAGTCACCGGACCCGACTATGTCTAGGTCCGTGTATATAACGTTCATCCACATAATCAATGCCGCCGAGGACGCCGACATGAATAATCACTACGTCGACAATGACGTCTGCTATGGTAATGTCAACGATGAAAAATACGAGATGATAATACTTATATGACGTTTACAAATACGTCCCATGTGACGATAATCATGTGGCGGTTATCTGTAATTTACAATAGGAATAACAAGTAAAAAAACAAAACAAACGACAATCTTTCATGCAGGATCTAAATACATGTGCGTAAAAATAGCTTGTGATAGTATTACAATCACGAAACATTGATTCAAACTGATACAAATAACACATAATTTAAATGAAAACTCCCTTCACAAATGACTGTGTGGTTTTCCTTTAACCTTATTGCATAGTTAATTAGTCAGACCTTAATATTCACTCAAACTAAACGTATCAATTAATTTACCAAAGAGGCACTTCTAGAAACGATGCAAATTATTTAATACAAAAATGACTATAGAATAACAATATCAAATAACTGTATAATGCCTTCTTACATCCCAAAAACATTTATATTTCGATAATCTGAGACCTTGACCCACTTGTTTTAGAGCCTTAATGTGTTCTGAGGGCTGTTAGTCTGCAACATTAAATATAGACTACGTACGGTATATAATTCAGATGCTCTGCAGATGCTCTCGATTCTTTTTATACCACAGCAATAGGAGAAAATTTATTATATTACAACCAATACATTTTGCGTTGAAGTCGTAAGAATAATTCCAAAAACTACTGATCGAAGACAAGTATGAGTTATGTGATTTACAAGCTGCTACCAGGTTGTTCGATTATGGGTTAATAATTTTTTTTTTAAATAGTTAATAGATGAAATAGCAAATGACTGCTAAATGAGCAAACAGAAAGTTTGAGCGATCGTTGGTGTTTCTGGTGCTTGTTGATTTGCATCAGTGTCCTTAACGTTTGCAACAAGAGTATACAAATGTCATAAGTTCGTGTTGAACATACATATGTGTGACGTCTTGATTACGTTAAATTATTGCAAATAAACAGGACCATAGAACAAGCAATAATTAAATTACATACATTACCCTGAATAATTGTATGTCGTGGCATTACTCTATTTATGTTTCCTAGTACATGATAAGGACATAACTTGATACGTAAAGGAATAATGTCTGATTCCAAAACACTGAAGCTAATAAATCTTCTGCTTAATGGCAATATATAATATGTAGTAAACACTGTTTACTTGAAAACGAGAAGAGTCAATTTAAATAAATAGAATAAGCGTTGTAGTTTGAATAACACTTCATGTAAATTATGTATTCCATAGGTAAACAATCTTCTGCACAATTGGCAAAATAATGTGAACATCGAAGCCTTAAATGGAACAAAACACACATCATCAGGGGTTAAATGAATACTGTATTACATAATATATATATGGACGATACATTTATTGCACATTATTCAAAGATATTATTGAAAAATAAAGCAATTAAATAATAAACACTTGTTATTTAATGTTATATTTTTCTATATTCACATAATAATAGTAATCTTTAAAAAAACTACATTTGTTGAGTGTTTTATCGCTTGCGAATCGTGGGATGTTATATTAAAATATTTCAATTGAAGATTTTTTATTATAATTGTGTATCGCCAATAGCTAATTAATTTTCTTATTTTCTGTCGATTTGTTTCGAGGTTATGATCATAACTAATCATTATTAACTATCATGAACATGTTTATACCGGATCGTTTAATGCAGCTATCAATACATATACAAACATACAAGTTGTTCATCATTGTTTGTTATCTCAGTAAAACATAATCGTCATTGCGGCGTGTGAACTTAACTTTGTTTAATTATTATTCGCTTCGTTTGGTTTATTTATACAATGTTCACAATATATGAATATAATGAGCAAATACAATTTTTTTTCAGAAATATAAAAAAGTCACGTCATTTACAGGAAACAACGGTTAATTACAACGTCATTTACAGGAAGCAACTGTTAATTACAACGTTCCGAAGAAAAGGGGAAAACATAAAACATATTAAGATAGATACTTTGTCAATGTATGAGGAATACATTTGCTGAGTGATTGTGTGTTTTGTTGTACTTTATTTCCTGGTTCAAATTGTTAAGGCATTTTATCCTTCTCTTTCCGTACACAAATTACGTTAAGCAATTTTTTTGCGCCTACGTATGTTTAAATTACCATGTTAAATATTTAGCAGTATCATGCCTCTATAACAACGGCGTTTCGAAATCCAAATTCGTTTTGATATAATGTTTTCCTACATGTATTGCAATAGTTCAATATTTATAACGTAATCGACATTATGATTAAGCTGCATTATGGTAAACGTTACTTCATTATGTTGTTTATGACAATGTTCAACCTCAAATCAAAAGTTTACACATTTGTAACTAAACGATGCGATTTGATGCGATATCAAACATACGTTTGTTAAAACAATTAAAATTCTGCACATGTTCTCGTGTTGTATTATTCATTGCTATTACCAAAACCAATTTTACAAATGAAGGTTCATTAAAAGTTAAAAAAAATAAATCCGCACAAATTGTACACAGTTGCCGCTTTTTTGGATTTGTGTTCACAATAGAAGTGTCACGGACTCAGCTAGATAAGACAAGGACACTGCAATAAAACTAGAAATACGTCATCTGACCTATATGTTGATTGTATGGCTCTGTTACCGAAAGGAAAAGGGTGCAATCAGGTCAGGCCAGTGGCAGGATTACATCAGATACTTAGAACAGATGTATAGCCTGGCGAAAGCCGTACAATTGTTGCCAATATAGCTCTGAATAGTTGTCAACATCTCCTCAATCGTTATTGTCCGCTTTGGTCGATTGAATTTTACACTTGATCCGTTCTGCAGCAAAACGTTCTGGTCAAAGCAAAACGGCTCTTGATGCATAACACCGCGACGCGCATGATGCGAATATAAGAAAACAATGCGTTTGAAACGCGTTGCCTAGAATTCAAAATATTGACTTTAACGACAATTTAAGACGAAAAAAATGCCCTGCTGTTGATTATAAACCATTGGCTTTTTTAATATAATGAATGAATCGTTATTATAATGCATGTTATTCATTCTCAGTAGAAATTGATATCAGATGTCTGCTTAATTCATAAACCCTTTACGACTATACATGCGGATAATTCTATGCTTTTAGTATGAGGCCACTTAGTTTCATTGAAAGCGACGTCTGGTACACGAGTACAAAATACACACAATCTCGTTGTAAAGAAAACTAATGTATATTGATGACGATTTGTTTATCACAATGTCGTGTTTTTTAGCAAGGTCTGTATTGTAATATAATAACCCATGTAATTTGTGTCTGGTTTTCAGTGACTGCCATTTACGGTAGTGACATAATATTCAGATGAATATTCAAAGATAGATATTCAAAATTGGTTATCAATTCTAACTTAAAAAAACGCTAGCGAGCCATGCCGAGCCATGCTGACTTTAAATGCAGAGTCACGTTGAATGTAACGAAGCTGCATACACATCGGAAACACAGACTATGCTTTCAGGACAAGCATTAAATGCTATTTTCAAAATGAATAAATATTTACATAAGTTTACTGATATTTCTGTGAGTCACAGATTGAATCTTTTTGATAGACTTATAATGCCAATTTTGAACTACGGCAGTGAAGTTTGGGGCTTTTCTAATGGTATGTCTATTGAACGTGTTCATATGCAATTTTGGAAACAAACCCTCGGTGTTAAAAGATGTACACAAAATGATTTTGTATATGGCGAACTTGGTCGTCTTAATTGTCAATCTGCAAGATATGTTAACATTATGAAATATTGGATTAGGTTAATTAGAACATCAGAAAATAAGTTTACTAAAAAAGTCTACTTAATGTTGGTTAATGATTGCAATGTTCATCCAAATACAATCAACTGGTGTTCACTACTTAAAGACTTGCTTGGCAACTTAGGGTTTTACGAGGCATGGTTGTTTCAAGATGTTGGAAATGACAAGGTATTCATCTCAAATGTTAAACAAAGATGAAATGATAATGTTATTCAAAACTGGAATGAAAGATTGGGCATATATTATATTATATAAAAACATTGCCATTTTAAAATTTTAGCCTTATTTAGATTTGTGCACAATTAAAAAAATTCGAATAAGTTTTTCTAAATTAAGATGCTCTTCACATAGATAACATGTAGAAAGTGGGAGATATGCCAAACCTCCCGTTCCCGTTCCTATAGGCGAAACAAAAATGTCATTTGTGTAACACATTAGAAGATGAATTTCACTATGTTTTAGAGTGTAGAATGTACTCAGAATTAAGATCTCAGTATATACCATTTAATTACAGATATCGACCTAACGTAATCAAATTTATTGAATTACTAACTACTGAAATAAAACGTTGCTGCACAAATTATGCTATTACATATATAAATCATTTATAGTAAGGGCTAATAATACATATGTACCCTGTTGATATATGTACGTGTTAAACGGACCATAACATTTTACTGTAAAAACTGTATTTGAATGTATTTGATCAATTGTCATTATTATCTTTACAGTGAATGTTCTCTACGACAATATGTGTTCAATGTAGTTTACTAATTGTAATGAATTGTATTACAGCGATTTACTAAGTATATTGTTTTATTTGGTAAAGTAGAACGTATTATCATTATTACAACAATTGTTCATATTTAGACCTAATATTTGTAAAAAACAACAGTATATTTGATATGTTGTTTTATTTAATTAGCTTTATCACAATGATACGTAGTTATACATATTTGATTATAAAGAAACTATCGATAGTTATATATATAAACAGTTAAAATATTTATTAATATATGTATTGTTGCGATTGAACGCATTATTACTTTGTATGATCATGACTATTTACTTTGTAAACACTGTACGCTTAATTTGTCCACTTGGGCTTTAGGCCTTCTGGATGTGTTGTTCAAATAAACTTGTAAACACATCATATTTAATTGTGATTTATTGTATTATTTCTTTAAACTTGTAACAATAAAGCCATGTAACGTATCTCATAGACGATTTTATTAATATTTATTGCTTAAAACGGCATTTGATTGATTTAACTAATAAAACTGGCTACAATTTAAATAATTGTTAACGTTATTGTTTTCTGAGTTGTCAGTTGTGTCTGTATATAAACAAACAATTGCATTGAAGATGGTTGTTTCATAACGTTTATATGAATGGCAAACAATAACGCTAAAATTCTCCTTATTTAATATACAATAAAATAAAGTTTTCTTTTTGAAAGGCTATTTTATTTTATTTATTTGTGGAAATCCTGCACTAAACATAAAGACATTCAAACCCTTATTGTATATAAACCTGTAAATGTGTGCTCTAATTAAAAATGTGTGGTCAATAAAGTGGAAAAGGCTTAGGTGATGCATGTTCCTTACAATCCACGTATCTGTTTTGTCATTGCTAAAAATACATATAAGAGGATTAAGGTAACTTCTTAAGGACTTATTAATTTGCCATCAGCAACATCTGTACGGTAACATAGTACATTGTGGCATATTATTTACGTAAGAATAAGTGTATTATATCGTAATAAAGTGCTTTTTCAATGTTTACGTAGACATGCACGACCAGGCATGCCATCATGCAATTAGAAAGAGTCAGGTACAATGCTTTGAACTTGCAATTGCAGAAAGTCTCGATACTTGAACAGTGTTAACAACGCATGTATTGTGTTATTTAAGTATAAATTAAAAACACATTTAAATCGAGTTTGTTTTTTATACGAAAGTAAGCACAATTACAATATTATTGTATTTACAATTAATTAAAAATACAAACGTTGACACCCATTCTTGTGAAACTTTCATGCAAAACAATGTTTATTACTTTTTAATCAAGGCGAATATATTACAGTAAATCTGTGACACTAGGAATTTCACGAAATTCCTAAATTTTTCAGGATTTTCGTGAAATGACTGTTTCACTTAGGTACGTCACGAAATGCCTTTTTTTTACGAATTTCGCGAAATGACTGAAACATGCTTTCAGTTATTTCATGAGATTCCTAAAACGACTTCAGCTTTTTTTTTAAATTGTTAACTGCTTAATAAAATGAATAAATTTTAAACATTAATTTATTCAGAATATTTTATATTTTATAAAACATGCATCACTATGAACTCTAACAAGATATTTCACACTGTTTTGATACTTCAGGTATTGAGACCAAAGATGAAGTTTCTTTTATAAATCAATCTCATATCTTTTCTCAATGAATAAAATTGTATATATTTGATAAACTACATTAATATATAGCTTTAAAAAGATAGTTACCATTATATAAGATCAATATCATTTTACTTCTCAATGTCGAAATGGACACATGTGAGTTCAACAAAAAAAATATTCTTGTAAATGAATGTTTGAGACATATTTTGTATCATCTCGGAATCATAAAAACGTGTATGTGTTTAAGAACACTCTTGTGAAATAATACATGTCAATCACTTGGTACATGCATTTGTTTTTAGAAGTTGAACTGTTATGGCATCTACTATAATATAGTCTCTGGGCCTTAAAATACTTGGATCTCTAAGTCTGGCACTGTCTCTTCTCAAGGCTACAGTCGCAATGAAAGAACCATTGACCATCATAATTTTTCTTACAGCTTAACGAGTGATATAGTATTTTCTGTGTCTATACCCAAATCGGTAAGAAGGCGTTGTGGACTGAGACCTAATTGGTTCCTGGAATATCTTGTACTCAAAACACATGACTTCACGGCAATTCTGTATCTTATCCTGGTCAACAATAACACCAAGAATGTTTCAAGGACCACCTCTTCCGTTGTCAACTACGGGTATAGGAATCGCAACGTTATCCCCAGTTGTGCGTGCCTTTAGTTCTACACGGGATCGTTTGACCATTATTTCGGCTTGATATAATTGTGGCTCTCTTGCTCTTTGACGTTGCTAGTGAAGTAGTTGACAGTGGCTGGTTGGTAGTAGCAGTGCTAGTTGGCAGTGGCTGGTTGGTAGAGGTGGTCTATTGTTTGTGTTGCAACGGTATGCTTCTTATATATGTGTTGTTTTGTTTGAGATGATAAGCTTTCGTTTGCTTATGTCAAAATAAACTAGTTAGTGCTCTTTATAAGCATACGTAATACTCGTATAAAAATGCGTGTTACAATTTTGAAAAAAATAGAGAAAAAAAAACAGGTTTGTTTGAAAAGAATTATGGACTTGCCTTCAAATGCAATAAATATTCTTAAATCATCGGAGTGACAATAATAGTTGTGTAACAGTTTGCTTGAAACATTCCAGTTGAATTGAGACGCGTTGTTTGCGATATAAGAGGATTTGTAGAACACTCCTCTAACATAATATTTTATATTTGGCAGCTCGGTTTTTGAGTTGCAAACGGCTTTAAGTACACCAAAATCAAAATAACTTTATCCGATATATTCACGGCTTCCAACTGCTTGTAATAGGTGAGTATTTTCTGCTTCTAAAATCAAATTTATATTTATGAACGTTTATTTATTGATCTTAAATTAAGGTATATGATATGTCACTGAAGTGTTTAATTGTGCTCTGTTATTTGATACCAATACTGTGTATGTATAGCTGTACATTTATATTGCGTATGTCTACTCGCACATTTATATTTTGTATGTATACTCTTACATTTATTGTGTGTATGCATTATCTTTCATTTTTATTTGGTTTGTATACATGTCGCAAGCGATGAAGGCTTAAGTCAGATCATAGAGGATAATCTAATGATGTATAACAGTTGATTGTTTTTACATTAAAGAACAGAACAGTACGAACTTTTCATAAATATGAAGTCTTATTTGATTGATAGTGCAAAAGAAGTGCACAAACGCCGTGCATTAGCAAACTAAGTTTTCAATTAGATTCACGTATAGTGCCGACGCTTTTTGACACTCAGAATTGTAAACGCAGTGGTTTGTTTTTTTAAATAAATTTAGAAATTGAGACTATACAGTTGGTAAATGATAACAGTGTATTTTATTTTAAAAAATCCAACTTTGACTCTTTAAACTCGTGTAACACATATTGGATTTACGTTTTGATGAGATTATTTTAGACTGATCTCCTCAACTTTCAGTTCATTTACAAAAACAAACGTTCTCACATCAACATGTGGCACAAAATACGCGGGCATCTATGAAACAATTGTTTTCAAGATTTCTAACTAGTCACATGACCATTTAAAGCACGTCCTAGAAAGTAAATTGCATGTTGACACCTTAAAATCAATACAAAAGTTATATCAGTTGAAAAAAGTATAGCGCCTTTATAATTATTTTTTATAATTTTCGTGGAGCTATTCCTTCTCTTTTCCATAAAAGTAATATGATTATTAACATTTTTCAATTTAAACACACGTCTTTTAAATAAAATATTGTTTTCGTGACACCGATAGTTACCTGCAAATTAACTTAAATGCGGCCTGGTCGTACGATATTGCGAAACATTATACAATCGGTATGAGTTAAAAACAACCCGTATTACATTTCTTTTCCATTAGTCGTATTGATAAAGCCTAGGTTGTTTCTGTGTTAGAATAGTGATACATATATTCGCAGCGACTGTGTTACTTAATTACGAATATTGTGATTGGAAACTTTTTTATCATTTTTTACCCGATGTAAAGTGTTTTTTTCTTTTATGTTCAATATTGTATTTCTAAGCAGCAAGTATTGGTGTGTAACGTGTACTTATTTCGTATAAGTAATTCAAGCAGTTGGGGTGATGACTAAGACAAAATTCTTAAAATTGGTTATATTAATTATGGAAAATTTATGCATGTTCAATAACAAGTTTATCCTTAAAAACCATGACATTGCAAGAGTAATGCGAAACTTTACATATGCTGAAAACAAAAGTATGTGGATACCTTTGATTTTCACCATGTGTAAATTCTGCCATCACGCTCATCAATATAGTCACTAAAATAACTGTAGTATAAGAACAACTATTAGTTCTCCGTGAAAAGAACGGACATTTATTAAATTAAATTAATCGCTAGTTATGTATAATGTTCCATTAAAAACCACAATTTTTTCTCAGAAGTGAAAACCTCAGTTTTTGGTTCAAGAACAAGGCGGCACTCGATGATACTTGTTCCATATGTTGTGTAGTTAATGTGTTACTGTTGCCAGTTTTCCGGAGGTTGCTCGCCAATAAATATTATCGTGGTATGTAAGCTTTTTCGTATAACTCTTAATGGGTCAATCCAATATATATTTCGAATGCTATTTGGCTGTTCTTGGAAAATGCTGGGAAATGTGGCAATTAACTTAAAATAAATTAATGGAAATAGGTCAACGACTTGCTAAAAGTACCTGTCATTGATGTGTACTGCAAACATGAATTTTTAATTAATGTTAACTGAATATTTCAATTGCTCCTTAAAATATGAATTCTAAATAGTTGTGAATGTTAACTTTCGAATGATATCAACAATATTGAGGAAATTTGCAAGTGAGCATGCACCTAAGGATTATAAAAAAAATGTTGTTTGATATTTATAATTATTGTATATTGCATTTATTTACAATTAACGAATTTTGCATCTTTGCCAAAATAGAACGATTCGCTTTAAATTTAAAGAAATGACAAGTTTACTAATATAATAGTAAAAAACACGATTACTTAAAATAGGCTTATTAGCCGGATGAAAATGTAGTTTCAGTTTTTTTCTCTCAAGAAGTTGTTAATTGACTAATAAAAAAATCGGAAGGTATTTACTTACCTATCGAAGCAACTTTATCTTTTTTGTATTTATTAAATTAGAGGCGTGGTGAGTATTTTTATCTTTAAAATTAATTATTAATTTTGTACGAATCCCTTGCACTTTGCTTTGATAGAATGTGAAGTTATTCAAAACATCCAATACATATTCAGAATCTTTGGAATCTTTGTAGTCAGACGAAATGCGGCTAAATATAAAGTTAATACAAAGACAAATGTTTTAAAGTATTGGCACAAATCTTCAAAAACACGTGTGAGCAGTACATATAGTAACAACCTGCTTGAACAAAAAAAAAACAGTCTCATAAGATTTTCAGATTACTGTTCCAAATACGTATAGATACTGATTACATCTCGGATCACTGACTGAACTTCCAGTGAACCCTTAAGTCTGGAATTTATTTCGCAAGGATCTGACATTGATTAGCTTATTTTGTTTCAAAGACAATGAATATTCCACAGAGACAACAAATGTGTTCCTGTTATCGTTCAGTGATCTGAACGTTGCATGTTCCATGAAATTGAATAGTTTTACATACGAAATTGTATTATCATAAAAGGCCAAATAATTTTCCACACCATATAATAATGAACATAAAAAAGACGAATTTTGACATGGGATATCAGTACGAACGCTGAAAAACCCTCAACTATCATGGAGGATTACGTGCATAACAATATGTTGTTACGTAAGGTAACCCCGCAAACCCGAATAAAGTTCAAAAACAGTTTGCAGGCTTCTAGAAAACGTGTTTCTTCTTAAGTGGTTATTAACTTGTCTCGTCTGTACTACACTGTAATAAGATTTATCGAATATCTTTCTTCGACTCAATTTCAAAAGCAACGCCATTTGACTTGTTAAGTTATATTTTTTGTCATATTTATGCGATGATGGAAGATATATAGATAGATTTATTTCAATATTGTGCTAGTAACATGGTAACAATAATGGTAACAACAATACAACTAAAAATTACAAATAGACTTATAAATAAAAAATGCATTTATATTAAGATTTATAAAATAATCGATTAATAAATAATGTACCATATTAATCACATCAATATCAAGGATAACACAAGAAAGGGGAATACACCCCTTATTTCCATTGTGGTCCTTAATAGTGGTCTGACGCAGAGAGGTTTAAAATAATTTTACACTTCAGTGAAAAATGATAGATATGGAGCAAAAGCACATATACAATTTCTTCATTAAAAAAATAAAATAAATTAAATTACTTAAAATGAAAGACTTAAATGACTACAATGCTAATTAATATTGACAGTATAACAATACAACTTGGCACAATATTAATCTTTAAAATCATATCACAGTATTGAACACATCTAGTAAAAATTTAGCTAAAAATGGTAATTACTTTACAAATTTAAATTTTGATCCCTAGTTGCTTTTTTAAACTGAGCAAGGCTGGACAGATTCCTTATATCGGTAGAAAGAGAATTCCATTGGTTATAACCAACATATGAAAATGTCTTAGATCCAAAGCCCTTAGCTGGTGGGGGCTGGAAAGATCCCTTTTCTCTGGTTCTTGTATTGTAAGAATGGACAGTTTCTAAAGGCTTAACATATTAACCCATATAATCAGGACTTTGACCTTTCCTTGATTTATAAACATGACACAATGCCATCTGTTCAAATCTTCTATTAACAGGTAACATACCGAGGGACTTAAAGTGACTGTGTTCAATGTGTGACCTATTACCTAAATTAAGAACAAATCTAATAAGTTTATTTTGAGTGACCTGTAGCCTGTCCTTCCATAATTTGGTCAGTTCTTAATACCAAGAGCAACAAGCATAATCGAAATGACATTGGCTCAGAGAAAGTACCAAAAGTCTTTTAGTATGGACTGTAAGATAATCTGACTTTCTATACATACACTTTAACCTGGAATTAGCCTTATTGATTATGGAACTGGCCATAGTTTCACCTGTAAGATTCTGATACAAAGTGGCACCAAGATATTTGACTGAAGAAGAAGATTTGATATTTAGCCGCTGCAAGTAATATAAAGATCACTGTTTGATTTGACCTTTTGCTTGGAACCAAACAAGATTGACTCAGTTTTACCCAAATGCAGAGATAACCTGTTGTCAATAAGCCATTAATTAACCAATTCTAAGTCTTGAGGCAACTCCTATTCTATGAATGACCTTTTTTTGTCCTGTAACCATAATACAAGAATCATCAGCGTAAAGTAAAAGCTTATGTTTAACAACACCAGACATATCGTTTACATAGATTAAAAATAAAAGTGGCCCTAAAATTGACCCTTGGGGAACACCACAAGTAATAGAACATGGATTTGAAAATGTACCAGAGACATCAACTAGTTGTTGTCTGTCTGAAAGATATGACCTGAACCAACACAAAATATCATGGCCAAGACCCAACGCTTCTAATTTCAACAAAAGGATTCAGTGGTCCACCGTGTCGAACGCCTTCTGGAGATCAAGCAATACCATGCCAACTAGATGAACTTTATCCATTTCAAATCTAATGAAGTCTGACAGGTGTACAAGACAAGTTTCAGTTGAAAACTTCTTCCTGAAACAAGATTGAAATTTATAAATTAAGGATTTATCTGTCAAATATGAATTAACCTGATCATACACTACACGTTCAAATATCTTAGAAATAATACAAAGGATTGAAACCGGACGATAGTTACTTACATCAGTTTTATCATTTTTCTTGAAAAGGGGAACAACCCGGCAGATTTCAAATCATCTGGAACAACACCTTGTATAAGAGACAAATTGATAATATGAAAGAGGGGACTAGCTATCATTGTTGACCCATCCCTAAACAAACCTAGAGGGAATGCAATCCAGCACAGTAGATTTATTTACATCAAGTTTATTAATATAGGATACAACTTTATTTTCAGTCACAACAGAAAAAGAATAATTATTTAAAATAACACCTTTCTTTGAATACAAGTCGAAAACAAAGTTCCTTCCATATCTACTGATCCACAAGTTTAGAGGCAACAGTTGTATAATATACATTGAATTTTTCAGAAACAGTTGGTTTATCAAAAGAAATAGTATTGTCTTCCATTTTTAAGCCAATATTTGAGCTACTTGAAGAGTTTGACTTCTTTGAAGGCAGTCCAAGGTGTTTAAGAACAGTCCTAAGAGACTTAGAGTCACCTTTATTTTCTTCAATTTTATCGTTAAAGAAGTTCTGTTTGGAGCTATGAATTAAATATTGCACTTTATTTCTCATTTGTTTGAAATTTAAACGGCTTTGTGCACATTTGTCTTTTCTGTAAAGATAAAAAAGCTTGTCCCTTTCACTGATACACTGTAAAATTTCAGCCGACATCCATGGTTCGGTACGCTGTTTGAGTCTACTTTGCTTCACTGGAGCTATATTGTCAATTGCTGATAAAAACAAAGATTTGAAAGCAATCCAGGCGTCATTAACATTGCCACATAGCATCACATAGTTCCAATCAATATTTAATAAAGATTTTTGAAAATCATATTTGCTATAGTTCTTCATAGAGCGAATGGTATCATTGTTGTGTGTACCAATATAGTGTTTGCAAACTTTTCTTGTGCTATATATCATAAAATGGTCACTAAATGTTGTATGTATAACACAAGACTGAGACATTTTATCATAATCAGACACTAATATAGGATCAATAATGGTATCTGTGTGGTGTGTTCAGAGCGTTGCTGTTCTACTTGAATTTTATGGGGTCCATGTATGTCTTATAATAATGACTTTGCATTTAATATAAAACAGACAGTTGTTGATTTTTTCCAGAAGGTGTCTGTAATTTTATTGTCAGCTCGCATATGTCTATATATTGTATATTTTAAGTGTAGTGATCATAATACATGTTGTAAATAGCTTTATATAATATGCTTAAATGAATAGGAAATTTAACTAAATATGATATTTTATAGGCTTATATATAAGGCGTGCAAATGCCGTTGAATTCATATAGCCATTGAATTTTAAATCAGAAATGTTCATTTGAAAATCAGTGGTCCTTTGAATGTCAATGAAAAATAAATATTTAGCGTAATTCTGCTAAGTACACAAACATATTTGGACAATAAAGAACTATTTAACAGGGACATTTAAAAAAAAAATGCTTACAAAAATAACACACATGGAAATATTTGTTCTTATAAATGTTCATGAAAAAATGCTGTATATGTTTTTCCTTTTATAACATTTAATATAATGGTTAACTGTATTGTCCGTATTGTTGCTTTAGAATGCGGTCTTTTCATGTATAAGACATAATGGAATTGTGGACGAAAAATGACAAATATGCCTATTAAGTGGGAAGTTGCATTCAATACAATAATAATAAATGAGAATGCGACATTTGTTCCAATATTCTCAGAGAGTCGTAGCGGAGACGGAGTGTACTGAAATGCAGAATAGTACTTTACGCTGCCTAGAAAATTTGTTTCGCAGTATTATGTGATAATGATCGCTAGCGAGTGTTCAACGACCTAAATATATCATTTTTTTCAGAAATCAGAGATCAAATGTTTGAGAATCATAGTTGTGCTTATCTAACGAGTTTAAATAATGTGATCCATTAGGATAAAAGCTCCAACATATTCTTACACGGTTGAATATACGAATGTTGTATTCCACTTAGCTTTTTCTTCAAGTATACATCGTACGGTAACCACTGCCCTACTTGTATTAATTTGTTTTGTGTTTCAATACCATACATTGCCGTATGTATTCGAAGTGTTTGAAAACTTAAACTCATGTGTTTGTCAATTGTCTTTAAATTAAACATTACATCCTATATATTTGTAATTGACAAGTATGATACGACGGACTGTAGGGAGTGTTATATGTATTGTCTTGAATCAATTACTTCCGTATCCGTCCGTTTATTTGCTTTTGAAATCTAAACACAACTATTTTAATGAGATGACACATATACTATGTGTTATTAGTTCCAACATTCAGAACAAGTGTAAGACAAAAAGTGGAGAAGTATCAACTAGCAACCGGGCAAGATAAACGTCCATTATCGCATTCCAACCAACCAAGCAGGAAGCAATGTAACCAATTGTCAAACGACTAACTTATTGAATCATACTTAACAATTAGATTTACAAATAGCCAGCAAAGCATGAAAAACACCAAGCAAAGTATCATCTTACGTACTTTAAATATGACACAATAACAAAACAACAAAACAACAAAAACTTTGGATTGTATTTAAAACACGCACACATTTCTTATTGATTGTATCTGCGTGAAGTAATGCTAAAGGCTTTTTTTGAAAGGATTATGCCTGCAAACCTTCATACTCAGGTAATCATTCTCTGTGTATGTCGGTATCCTTTTCACTCTTTTTTAATGGCAGTTCACATACATTACGTCGAGATTCGAAAATGCAAATTTGAAATGAATGGCTTAATGTTATTTCGGAAGAAATTGGAACCATGATGACCATAGTTTGTTCTCTTAAAACATATGTATAAAGTACAACATATTCATTGCATGTTGACGTACACGATATAATGCTACATTCCAGCATTTATTTAATGACATAGCACACGTTATTGTGTGTTTTTATTTCGTTCAATATATTTTATTTTCCTCATGAATAGGTGTGTGTGGGTCGAGGGCATCGCACACCATACCTTACATACTTGATACATTTGAACAATATTTGCTTTTACATCACAATGCAAACACTATTTGTAAAAGAGATATTTTTCAATAACTTTACTTCTCTTATCAACACTACTGAAAAAGAGGTAACAATAGTTCCAATGCATTACTTTGCCGCAAATTATTAACACAGTTAATTTCGTTAACTACATTGCTATGTAAGGACAGGTACGATTTTTCTGCATTATAAGTTGGTCTAGTTTGGTTCATTTTAAAATTATAAACATACTCATTTAGACATCATATACTACTCATTTAACGTAAACGACAAAAATTACATTTAAATATTGATAAACTAAATAGTGTACGTTATATGAGAAATAGGCTAGTACAAACGACTATTTTATGGCACATTATTGTCAATTGTCCTTTGTTTGGATAGTAACACATTCTATTTTATCTTGTTTAATTGTAAATGCAATATTTTCTATTGCAAAAAAACGTTTCGTTGCATTTAGCCGCAAATGTGGTTATATTTTAGGTGACCATATGTGAACTAGTACGTGCTTTGTCGTCGGTTACATATCCCATCTCTCAATGAATACCACTGGGCTTTCATTACTTTGAATTTGATCAAACCATATATCTTAAATGCACTTATTCTTAAAATAACTGCGCAAAAATAGCCAACTGCACCATGGCTAATGCATACACAGTTTAATCACATTTGCAGTTATACTCACCGATATATATTTGATGCAAGTACCAATACATTTTTTTATGCTCCCCAAAAATGTTTGGGGGAGCATATAGTCGCCGCTTCGTCTGTCCGTCCGACCGTCCGTCCGTGCGTGCGTGCGTCCGTCCGTGCACAATTTTTGTCCGGGCTATTTCTCAGCAATTAATGACCGGNGTCGGTCAGTCTGTGCGTCCGTCCGAAAACTTTAACGTTGGTCATAACTTTTGCAATATTGAAGATAGCATCTTGATATTTGGCATGCACGTGTATCTCATGAAGCTGCACATTTTTAGTGGTAAAAGGTCATGGTCAAGGTCTTCCTTCAAGGTCAAATGTAAAAAAAAAGTTACATGCATGTGTATCTCATGGAGCTGCACATTTTGAGTGGTGAAAGGTCAAGGTCATCCTTCAAGGTCAAAGGTCATTTTTTTTTCTTTCAAAGCGGCGCAGTAGGGGGCATTGTGTTTCTGACAAACACATCTCTTGTTAAAATCTACTTGTTGAACTAGCCCGTGCTAATACACTAATGAGACACGTAAAGAACACATTTACTCAACTTTACTTTTACAGAAGACAAATTATGTCAAGGCCTAAGTGCCAGACAATATAAATATTTGATTTCAAAAACATTTGTTTCGGACATAAGTTGCGCGTTCAGAAACTAGATGGTATGTTTTATTCTGTATTTGTAGGATATTTGATACCTGTGTAATTTCCCCAAGCCATAAGACATTGATTTATAGAACGTAGTTGTCATTTAAATACGCAGTTAGCCTTCTCGTATAACTTTGTTATAGGTCAATCCAATAAATATTACTGATACAAAATAAATGAACGTATATTCGCCCCGTGTTCATGTTATTATGAAAACAGTGTATTGAAACACGGATGGTCGTATGCATATTTTTGCTTTTGATATTTATTGATTGTTGTATTTTTAACAATATAAATCGACATCGTGATTAGGATGTTGACAATTTTAAACGGCTTATTTAACATTTATGAATTCATTAATTTCGATAAAATACTGCATCATTGTTTTCCAGTTGCTGAGTTTATCTAATAATAAATAAATCAAAGTACTGAAAGTACTGGTGGGCGATTTTGCTCAAATGTTGTGGGCGTAAAAACACTATACACCGTGATGCCAACCAATCACCTTTGTTGAGTAGAACAGATGGAATTTAGGAAGGGTGACATGCTGTCAACATAATATAATTTAGCTTTTAGGGTTAAAAGTATATGCTGCTTTTTAAAACGAGTCATTGTCGTACGTGCCAATTCATAACTGCGATACGTTGACAGAACAGATTGTCCATAAATGAAATCCCTTTAATTCTCATGAAAATGAATACAATGAAGTTCAAATTCCAATAAAATCAGGCAAGACCAATATAGTTTGGACAACCCCTGAAATGCGAATACTAACTAAGACAACATATGCAGTCTATAAAGCATTTTTATAGTTTGGTTCTTGCAAACCAACATTGAAACACTGGGATTGTACATATAATTTGATGAATGTTATAATATCTGCTTGGAAGATCAAACCGGAATAAAAATAGTTTTAAAATACACAGACTTTAATGAGATATTAAGCTATCAACTATGCCCATCTCTGAAGTTCTAAAAATATGTCCTTTCAAACAAAATTTCAGTTAGTCACAGCTAGATAGTTCACTTTAATATACAGGGGTTTTCCTGGCCTCTTTGGGAAAAGGAGTCTGGTCAGATAGGGATTTTTTATCGACAAAGTGGACCGAATTGGGATTGTTTATTAACAAATATTGGAACATCAAACCTTTATTTTGAATAAACAGCATTTGTTTTAACTTGAATTAACAGTCTTTACACAAAACATTATTATGTTTAACACATTATTTGTTTATTATAATTAATGAAAATAACTATTAACTCGCCTGTTTATTTATCCATTTACGTTAAAATACTGCATTAAAGTTTAATATCTAAGTTGAGTTTTGCGAAATGATCACATTATTTTATCTAAGTAAATTTGAATGGCATATAAAAATGTGAAGTCCACAACGTGGATCCGAATGTTACTACATGCATGGCGTATACTCAGCTGCAGTGAAAGTGACAACCACAACATGTTTTTCGTGTGTAAGGAAAAAGTTCAAAACTGGCATGAAAAGCACGGGCGTATTGTAATATACAAACTTTGTAGCGCAGAGAACATTGAGATGTTTACTTTGACAGTATAAAATGTAGCGCGTGGTAATTAAATTGTGTCGCCCATATCGCGAACGCAGTTGATTTCTTAAAACGAAAGAACATAAATGCGCTGTATCGGTTAAGTGTTGTTAGTTTAGTATTGAACCGATATTTCGTCGCTATATACACCTTCCATGAGGTCTGCGTGTAACTCGGGTGCTAATGCCACAGTGAAAAGACGTTCCCATGGATGGAACGCGCGCTGTAAGATGCTTGTGCGCATTAATACTAATACCATGCGATCGGAGCTATTTTGTTTGCGAATGCAGAATCTGGATGCAAAGTGGTTAATTGCAATAACGGACTTTTTTCTTCGGTATACGTATATTATGTTACCTCTGGGGCGAATTGCAGAAGGCAATCGCCCCAAAAACAGAGATTTCTTTACATTTAATACATTCTTCGTGTATAATTCATAACTAACATGTTACTTACAGTGGCAATTTACACGAGTTTTCGATGAGCGTGTCAACATTAGTCAATGTATGATTGTGTTAGGTGCCTACTAGCAACATATCACAAAAACCGTCCCCTGTAAATATTCACAATTGAATGACGAAGCATTCTGTGCGTCTGTGCTAAAAGCACCAGTTTAAAAAAACTTGAGCTGCATACTAAGCATTAAATTCAATAAAAACTAACAATCGAAACGTTAATGGTTAATGTAACTTGCACAATACAGAATGTTATAGTTTCAACAAATAAAAAAAAATAATAGTACACATTACATTCATATATAATAAATTCATTGAAACTTAAAAAAATGGCATGGTATATACATATTTTCAGACTAAACGATATAGACAGTCAGAGGATTGTAATTTGTATTGTAGTTTTTTTATTGTTTTGTTTTTTATATTGTTTATTATTTTAAGGATCTTGTTTTGTAATGATAGATGAACATATTTTAGCGAAATATATATAATAAACTGCAACAAATATTATATTATTTGAAACGTATGTTTTTAACGATTGGATTTTTGCATTGTAACTTTGGTGCAATAAACGAATACTGAGTTATTAAGAAATCATCCCATAGACTTGAATGAAAAAAAACAAGCGTGCTTGAAATACAATAATAACAGGTCACACACACATGGCGTTCAGTAGCTTTGAGATATGCAATTTAAATCGATTCCTCGTTTCCAGTCATTAATCACCAACGTAGCATGTCGAATTAAAAGCACATTGCTTTCATACTTGAGGAAAACATGATACACAACTCAATCTATATTTCGGACATTTGTACCTTTGTTTTGCAGTAAATATTGTTCGCAAAGGTAAATGAGAATTTCGCAATTCTTTACCATATATTATATCATTTAAAAGCTAGTGTGACGTAGAATCTTAGTAACAGAATGCACCGAGAGTAAAAATATAACTATTCGATTGCTTGCCAAGAATCATTAGTTTCCAAATATCTGGTGCTATTGAACGTTAACGAGTCTTCCGCGACCTTAATGTTTCATTCTTGAAGAGATGGCATCCTTCAAAATCACATTTACGCGGTGTCTAACGAGCAGAAATAATGCGATCAATTAGGATAAGCATTATCATTATTATGATAAGCAGAGCCGAGTGATTATTACATCGTTGGACATCCAGTTGATATATGCCATTACAGTTTTCCGAAATCATATAAGGAACAACAAGCAGTACCTTTTCCGATAAAGTGCCTTCTCGTGATACGAAGTAAGGCGTAACTGCAATTGCGAACAAGTAATAATAAGTACAGATACTCGTCTTGACCCCAGTTGTATTCGTTGTTGTTTGTGATAAATGCATTCTCGAGGTACGAAGTAAGTTAATACAACTGTTAACTAAATATTAGATTCGTTTTCTGACCCAATTTGTATTCGTTGTTGGTTGTCGCTGTCAAGTGTTTTGTCATGTGTCTAAATGTATGGCAAGTGGCCACGTGTCTTAAGTAAAGAACCTTAAAGTGATGATAAGAATCATCTCCTACTAATGTAACTCGAGTTTCACTTTGTTTATATCTGATTTAAGTCTAATATGAACCACACTCGCATAATCTAATTTAACAAGCAAACAACAAAGACTATTACATTACTGTTCATTTTGGAAATGTAACAAAATAGATGATAATATGGCAATTGTATGCTAACAATGGTTCACTGGAAGTCGCCAGACGTCATTTATTGTCTTTTTTGCCTCATCGGGTGTTTGCAAAACGGTATTTTGTTATAAAATTATATTTGCCATCGATCGAAAATCAGAGGGAGAGGCGAATTAAGCAATACTTGTTTTGGGCTTAAAGGTGTAGAATAACACATAAATGAAAGCAAGTCCAATATGGTTAAGCTGTAAACTGAACGTCAAATTATTTTGCAAGAAAATATATAATATATTTTTGTATGAGGTACGGATTAGGATTTTGAATATATATGTTTATGATTCAATCAAATTGAGATCAAGTTTCCTGGGATAAGCCTGTAGATGTGAAAAGGAAATGTTAAATGATATAAAATACATATACCTATACCATGCGTTTGATACAGGTATTTTAATAATCAATGACACAATATTGAATCATTAAATGCTTGCATTTGCAATCGTTCTGTAAATTGATATCTGGTAAAAAGTTAATAACTACGTTATAATTTAAGAAAACCTGGATACTATCTATGTGTTACATGACTGGAAATGTATGTTGCATTCTCACAGTAATTAAAACTAAATTAAAAATAGAAACAACAATTGCCTGTTTCGCTTTTGAATTCATTTGTTTGGACATTGTTGTCGATATTAAGGGTATGATCTAGTTTTCTTTATGTATAGTACCGTACTAATGACTGGATGTAATGGCAGTGTTCTGTATTAAAACAGTATCTGTGTTGGTGCATTTGCAATGAAATATGAACTCAATCATTCAAATTAGATGCAAAACAGTTTAAAATATATTCGTTTTTCAACAGTAATATAACAACAAATAATCAACTACAATGCCCGGATGTTGAGATATACCCTTACAACATGTTATCGATGTTGCTTTGTCGCCAATCAAACAACGTTATTTATGTGTTTGCACTGTTCCATCTCTGATAAACTCTGATAAACCTAATGAATGTCTGCGTTTGACAATCAATCGGCAATACAAATCGTCATAAGCAGCTGGATTGTATCGTTTCTAATTCTCTCGTTTCATATAAATCACCATGATATAGTGACCCAGTTGTCAGATATGGTCTGTGATAAAAATTAAGACTTTGAATATTAACCGTAAGTTGTCGGTTTCAATTGTGTTATTTCTTTTACAGAATATGGATGGTATACAACAACTGAACAATCAGGGTGCAAAATAATTCAAACACTATTGTACACAGACCATATACCTAGCGAAGAATGTTTAATGGTTTCACAGTTTCTAGTCAGAACTAAACATTCATCTGATACAGTAATGAAAACAAATCAAATATAATATCAAATAAGTTTTCATTTAAATTTGTTTAGACTGCAGAACATAATGCATCGTATATGTATTTCACCTGATTCAGTCAAATAATCTTATAAATAGGTATATATTTCTCCTAAAAATATATATTTTAGTTTAAACATATTATTTTTGCAAAAAAACATGCCATGGGATTGGAATAAAAGTTTGTATTATCAATATCAGTTTCCTCTCTCAGATACATTTGCTAAGGGACAGTTTAATGGTTGTGTTAACAATGCTGGTCTTAATGCGTTCAATGCATCAACGCCATTCCAGTTGAGTATAGTGTAGCATCTTTGTCCTGATTAATTGCGTTATGTTGTTCTTATCATTGACATGGTGGAGGATTATTAAAAGGACAAAAGAGGCTACCAGAGTGCTTTATCTTGGCTTGAGAAACCTTTATCATCATACTTTTTCTTTCTTCTTTATTATCTCTGTATGTGACATGCCGGTAATGGGATTTTAAAGTTAGATGGATTTATTGTGTAGTGAAACGTATTGTGGTTTTCTAATCAAAACCAATGTCTCGCACAGGAGTTCTTTTGTCCCTAATCTGTATATATAGTACGGGTATTGAATCAGTGTAATACATCGGTTAGGTGCACGCAATGTATATGCTATATTTGAAAGACAAATAGCACAACATAGTACAGCAAAATTTCCTTCACACAAAATGAATTGCAGGTTAGAGTATAAATATTTTTTGCCAAAAAAGTACAACACACACTGATTTCATAATGTGTACTTCAATAACATGCCCATAATACAAACCAACAACCAAACAATAACATTCAATTAATGGCGCTGTTATTTAATTCTTGGTATTTTAATCGCATTTCTCAAATATTGACTGTTTTGATAATCCAAAGATGTTTTATTCTATATCACCTCTTTGAAACAAATACGTATGGATACATACTGCATTACGGACATATAATTCCGTCTTTTTTTAATGCTGGAAATGTATATTTTAATGGTCAATATATGGCATTTACGCTTTAGATTGTTATTAAGTTATATTAAATGTAACGTTTAGTTAGGTTATCAAAGTGAGACACATGCTTAAATATGCCTACGTTGCTTAAATAAACAAAATGTAAATAAGACCGTATATTCTAATTTATAAATTTATTGAAATCTTTGTTTTAAATGTAAATACCGTATGGATCGAGATTATCCATCAGCGCATAATGATGATGTCATCATTTTGTTATAACTATTAGTGAACATACAAAGAACCGTGAGAAAAGAAGACAGCTTGAATTATGATTCGAACATAGTGACACACCAGCTTTGTAAACAAAAATAATTCTTACAAACAATGATATATATTTACTGCAACTGACCTATTTTCAAAACATCTATCTCCCACACCCTCATAGACACACACCCTACATTTATGAATGCAACTTTTTAAACCTTTTTACACAAGTCTGTGGAAAGAAAGAAACATCAACGTTTCAAAAGATAAGTTCTGACTTGTTGTCATGGTAATTTCGAAAATAAATCGTCCCGAGGGTGATTATGTTGGTCTACGTTTTAACATATAATAATACAAGACGACGAATGTGTAATGTCTTTTTTTCATACATAAAACAACGTGTTCATTGCCCGCGATCCGTACTTATCAGACTGTGCACTTTTAGAATTACTATTTCACCACGATGATTAACAGAACACAGCTGCCTATAATGCATCGGAAACGCTGATTTTCTCGGTCATTCGACGATTTTCAAGGAAATTCAAGGAATGTATTATGAGAATATACAGCAAAGCTACATGATAATTAAATGACATTGTATGCTCACCAGTATGGTTTTTTTTACCGCGATTTTACTCCACTGATCTGATATTCCAATACACGATGATTTGTTGATAAATCTTTGTTAAAAGACAGATGTATTATATATTTGTTGCAATAGCTATTTCATCATGCGTCGGAAAATTGCAGTTTGGCTACTCTAATGCATTATTACCCCTATGATATACCCGTCATTTACACTAACGACATAGAATATCACGAAGTTCATAACTTTTAAGTCATTCTTACGTGTCATTTCAGCACATGACATTGTAATTGTGACATTCAGGAATTGATAACAATCGAATAATATGCACCGAATACACAAGGGTAATGCGTTGTTTTACTTTTAACCTATTGAAATACTTCAAAGAGCAGATATAGTATTTTGCACACTGAGATGCTTATTGATGTTGCGGATTATTTAGTGCGATTACCATCTAGTTCGCCCATTTTGTATTCATGACATGCGAATTGGATGGCGACTTTATTAAGAGTTGTCCTGTTTATTCATCCAAACAATTAGGTTAACATGATGACGTAAATCTGGTTATATCTGGTGGATTTCTGTCTGACCTCTATGTCTCACCCAGTTGTAAGTCTAACATTCTTTAAAGTAACTCGGAAATTAATGCTTCAAATCGATCGTCCTCGGAGATCAACGTAATGTAGCTAATGAAAAAGGTCGGATTGTATTTCCGCACAGGATTATAGAACATGAAACCATGTATACATAGTAAAAACACACAATTATTATTAGCCATTTATATATAAGGACGTCATAAGATCAGCAATAACAACGAACGACGTATAGAAATTGAAACCATGTTTACATAGTAAAAAACACGATTATTAATACGCCATTTATATAAGGAATTCATAAGATCAGCAATTACACGATTATTTATACGCCATTCATATAAGGAAGTAATAAGATCCACAATTACACGATTATTTATACGCCATTTATATAAGGAAGTCATAAGATCAGCAATAACACGATTATTTATACGCCATTTATATAAGGAAGTCATAAGTTCAGCAATACCACGATTATTAATACGCCATTTATACAAAGAAGTCATAAGATCAACAATAACACGATTATTAATACGCCATTTATATAAGGAAGTCATAAGATCAACAATAACACGATTATTTATACGCCATTTATATAAGGAAGTCATAAGATCAGCAATAACACGAGTATTAATACGCCATTTTTGCAAGGAAGTCAAAAGATCAGCAATAACACGATTATTAATACGCCATTTATACAAGGAAGTCAAAAGATCAGCAATAACACGATTATTTATACGCCATTTATATAAGGAAGTAATAAGATCAGCAGTAACAACGTACGAAGATCGTTAATAAATTCAGAGCAGGTTTAGACAGTTTGAACTTATAGAGTGAGGTACACACATATACCATACGAGTGCAAAATACATATTCTGTATTTTTTCGCTCGATACTAATAAATAGCGTATGCACATTTAATATAAAAATCTACAACTTTGGTTTCCTTGACCTTCCACATGATGGGGTAAGAACGTGTGTGTGTGCATATGCCACGTCGCATGTGTATTATTACAACTTATTAATGTCGCTGTTATGTAATTATGATATCCTTTTACAGTCAAGCATTAAAGACGTTCCGTTAAGCGATATATTTTAAAACATCATTAATACAAACGTGTATAGTGTATTCTTCTTATTTATTTTATCTTTCATTTTTATTCAGGACCATCATTCTAAAATGGAAAAATCATATAACTCTATGCAATAACCTTGCAATCCACGAGGTAAAATAGTTTATGTTGCCAGACTAATTACTTACTCATCCTCGTGCTTCTGAGGGTACATTGGTCTCCATACCCCAATAGGTTGTCTCATTTTCATATTACGCTCGGTGACTCACATACATCTCCTTTTTGTGTGCAGACAAATAGATGTATGTTGTCTGTGTGGTCGAGTTTGCTGCCGTCATCGAACTACATTTAAACGACAAAACTAAATTAACGGCATTGCTGTTAAAACTATAATAATTTTGAATTAAAATAAACTCATAAAAATTGGACACATGCTAAACACTACTGGTACAAAACACAACATTACTGCATGATCATACAACAAACATATCTTTTTTCTCCTTATATATGGGAATACCAATGTGTGTCTTTACTGTATCTACACTTAGGCGAAACAACTGCCCCGGCAATGTTTTTTACCCACAGTATTTAGAACATAGTGCCGAGTTGAAGCCAAGTCGAGTAGCTCTCCAAAAGTCTGTGATATCATTATTGTATGGTACTTATATTTCAATACTATATTTCATTTATCATAAACCAAACATTGTTTTCTATGTAATAGAACCATTACATATGTTTTGATCCTAAAAATGAGTAATACGGCTTTTTGAGCGCTTTGTTAGCTTTTTATGTTGACTGACCAATCACGTTACGCTATTTGGTTGACATGACATTGCAACGTCAAGTGACGTAAGGCAACGTGAACATCTTTCCGGTTATATTATGACGTTTACGTAAATAGTAATTGTCTGTACTAATTTAAAAGCATGTTATACATATGAAATGTTTTAGTAAGCACGTCAAAGGCTCGCTTACTCACACAATTCCTGAACTCGTGAACAAAGGTTTTTAATGACATCTCGAGTTAGATCCTTTTTTTTCAAATCCATTGTAAAATGAAATATGTAAACATTCTTCATATTGCGCCCTTCGGGAAAAGTCAGACTTTACACTTTTCCGTGTACGCTTGAAGTTATTGCATAGTTAACAACATTGTAAAATACATTGTAAAATGGAATGTTTCACTATTAAATGTAAATTTCGCAGGAAGTAAATAATATGCGTTAAAAGAATGATGTCTTATTATAATTATTACTCGATACCGCTTGGGAATATTGGAATATACACTATCGACGTTTGGTAATTACTGTATACTCACACTATGTTAATGAAGATCTTCACCAAAAGCATCACTAGTTCATGCGTATATATAAACTATACGATTCAAAATAACCGAAGCGTAATTGGTTTACCAATGCTCATGCATGTGTGTGTGCACTGCAGTTTGTTTTATAAGATGTCTATTAAAAGCGAAAACCCGTAAGTTTAGAGATGTCAGATACCAGACTAATAATGCAGCGGTGTAGACGGTGGTGTTTGATACGAGAAACCTCGTAGGTCTAGAATTATGGTCACACTACTACAAAAACAAAGGAATAATAAAGGCATGACAAGTATTCCATTTCGTTATTACGCATTCGATGACAATAAAGAACAAAATTGTGCAGAATAAAATGTATATCGTGCATTGAGCACATACATCATTGTTTTTATTATTGCAGTTACATGAATTGCATTAATAAAGCTTAACGAATTTTAAATGTGTTTTAATTGAAATTCAACGAGTTCTACTTTTTTGTTGATCGTCGTATCATGCACTTTGTGGCTTTCCAAGAAACCATGATTACGATTGCAAGTAAAATGCGGCAACCATTTCGATTAATCTGTGTGAATTGCATTTCATACATGTTTCTATAACAATTGATGAAATTACAAAACGTTTCGATTACATTTGAAAGTTTTTAGTCAGGGACAATAGATTATTAAAAAATAATTGTTCAATATATTAATACAATTTAATTTAAGTACAAATTTGTAAATCAATAATATTCTACAATAAAATGATAGGAAATAACTTTAAAGCATATTCTTCTAACTAAGTAACTGTGTCAAACAATGCAAACAAACATATAATACTTGCATCTCGTAAAAAAATTAACATAACAATCACTGTTTAATTTCAATAAAATAATTGTTTTTTTAATCTTGTAATAAATGAAGACATACAATATAAACACCTTGTAATGATTTTTTTTTCTTAAATTATTAAGATATTGAACTGGAATTTTTAAACCGTTTTAACAATTTACAATATAATATTTCTATAATCGAATACTGCATTTAAACAATGACATTGACATCGCTTTAGCGAAAATTCAGGCCTTAAATAAATGAGATAGTATTTTTAATTATCACACTCGTACGCCTTCCTGTTTCTTTGAGGTATGGTTTCTTTAAATTACTTCCTCTCTGTCAGTCTAACAGGAATGTCTTTCCTCGCAAGGTCGGTTCTTAAGCATATAATAATTACGGAATAAAACCAACTGAAAATGGCCATATAGACGGATAGAAAACCAGTATGAGCATATTGACATCGTGATGTGAAAGGAGATTATACAGTAAATTGTGTTAAACACGTTTTTGTAGACAGGCATGTGTTGTTTCTATCAACGATTCCGCAGTTCAACTTATCTCGTTTGTAATCGACACAATGTCAGCCGAATAGTCATTAGCAATATATCACAGGAACATACTTTGTGTCGGGCAAGCAGTTGAGTAAATACATATCCGAAAAAAAAGTATTTCCAGGGAACAAACATAAACAATATTTTAAAAATAAAACGAATATGTTAATAAAGGCAATGACTGTTAGTGATTCGAAATATATGTCTGGTGTTATATTATATGAAACGAAAAACACATTATGATATTAACATCGACGGAAGAACCATCTTTAGTTGTCAATTTGACCGAGACAATTTAAGTTCATGCATGGTAGCTTGTAAATATGCCGCTTGCCTATAATTTGATTCAGCAATAACAACAATATCAGCACTATATTTAATTTCCCCCGATCAATGTTTTATATTGTATAAATGCATAGAATGTCGATTCGTTAACCACATGCGTTCTGTTAACGATGATATTAACTAATCATTTTGTGCGCTGGCTGTGGTATCGCATTTATTACTCACGTTAATTAAAAAGCGTGCCGAAAATAGAACTAGCACAACATGAAACATTAGACATTGATTTATACGAACGATTGTTATCATGTTAATAATGATACCACAAGGGCATATTGCCATCAAGATGAAGAAATATAGGACAATGTTGAAATATATGCAGTTGTGTTAATGCACGTGGATATCGTCGCTTGTCTAGACTATCGGCTCGGAGAATGAACACTGTGCGTAAACCGATATGGTACTTTATAATCGCACGAGCAACACGCAGTGCAGTTCAGACACTGAATATTGTCCAATACCGTCCCTTAACGTGTGCGGACAATATTAATTTGGTTAAAACATGTATCGTTTTGTGAACACCAATGAGTATACATAAAGTTACAGTTTGAGCATGCCAAAAGGGATTGGAATGGATATACTTAACAGACTGTTTGTAGATGGTAAATATTGTTTCTCTAGAGCTCAACACAAATTATTTGCATGTAGGTATGTGACGAAATATTTATTTTAATTGCTGTGTATGTATGTATTGGGAAAACTAAACGTGCATTATATAGTGGCATTATTATCAGTGGTAGTAACAGAACCAACAACAAAACAAATATTACGTTGATAATATTTTCAGGAAATAATGTCTAGGCAGTGATAAAATTGCAAAAAATTGTTCCGGTAACTTGATACTGTGCACAAGGTTTTAATCAGAAAACTGATATTTGCTATATTAATTATGTATTATATTATGTCGTGAGTATACTGTTCGTTAGCGTAAGTATTTAAACAGAAGAAAACAGCGGTTTTACAATCTCATAACCTGTTAAATTATACTACATACAAACATGCAGTTTTTTAAATTCAATATAAGAGAAGTTAAGTTGTAAAATGCATAAATAATATGAATACAAATACAAAAATAAGTTCATGAATGCAGCGAAAAAAAGAACGGTCGTTAAACATCACCAGCGTCTGCATGAAGGCATTGTGTAAATTAACTACTAGTTATTAACTACCTCTCGTGTTGCCATGCAGCTGTTAGAAGATTAATGGATTTCTGAATCCTTAATTGGTTTATACTCCAAGGGGGGTCGTTTTGTTCATAATTATGTTGTCAATTACACAATGCCAATGAAGATTCGGGATTAAATCTGATGTACCAATTTCCGGTGGGGAAGATAATTTATCACCTGCTATACCATGTTTTTCACGTAATATAACCATAACAAATATATTTATTTAAACATGTGCAATATAAATGTTTGCGCGTTTTGATTGTTTGAATGAAATTCTTTAACTAACTAGTTGCGTTTTGATTTTGTTTTCTGGAGAGGAGGTGTCAACGTCAACTTACGTCACTTTCAGGACCTACCACACATTTTACTTATTTTTTTTTGCTAATTTAAAAGCATGTTATAAACAATATCCGACACTCGTTGTCATGTTATTTGTTAATTAATATTCTTAAATTTATTAAATTCGTCCCGGAAATTCGTTAGCATGGCTCGCACATATTTATAAGGCTCGCCTATAAACAACATTCCTCAACTCGTTTAATAAAATATGGTATGAAATGATAAATCGTGTCAGATCATTTATACATGGCTCTCATCATGATAGCCGTTTCTCTAACGTCGACGTTGTTACATGTTTGTCAACATTAAGGACATTTGTCTGACTTCGCAAGGCTTAGCTTTATTGAACCAATCCACTGGCTACTAAACAGCATCCAAATTAGCGGAATAGAGGTTCACTGTAAACTAAAATACTGATAACGACCATAAGGTTACCCTTTGGATACTATACAGCAGACACACTAATATAGTGTCGAATGTAATAATGATTATGCATGAACATATGTAAATGAATGTATTTTGACATATGATTTATACATGTTTCTCCTTCGTTTTGATGTAATAACAATAGGATAATATAACACAAAGGAAATCTCTGAAATACTTCTTATCCGTAAATGTATTTTGAATACGCAATTTTGAATGCGCAAACATAATGGAGTCCTGCAATTCATAAATAGACAAGCCCGGCGACTCAGTCGTCAAAGTCAACTCAGAACAATAAGTATCAAATATCAATAATCATGTGTAAGTGTCTTAAACAATATTTTCAGTAAAAAATACACAAGGAATAAATTAATTACAACAACTGAGAAAACGTTGTTGTTATTTAATTATTTGAAACATGTTTTTTGAAAACGGGTCATGTAATGTACTCTTGTGTATCGATGTCACGTATGGCAACACAGCCAAGTCTTAGTCATGACGAAGTATCACAGGGTGGTGGCATTCCCTCAAAGCGGTAATGATTTTAACTTGTGCGCTTTTATTCCGATAGTTATATACGGAACAGCCTGTAACTAGGTTTGTTATATTCATTAATCACATTGTTTATGTCGCATTTACTTCTTAATGGAATCTAAAGGAAGCGTTAAATGAAGCATTTAAAGAACAGCTGCATCGTATTCATACACCAAAGCACGTGTTACACGAGCTTTTATAGGCGTCCCGCGTTATGCTGCAAGTGGGAAGATTGCCATGTCCAAATGTTATAAATTCACGGTTATGTGGGTGAATGTGTCATATATACATTATGTCGCAGTCTTTTCTGTCTATTGCAGGTATAACATTAACATGTAAAGGTTCTTTTTTAACTGGAACCTAAGGGTTATTCTGTGTTGTGGTTATTTGTTTGTAAAGGTTTATTATAATAAACTCAATATTGTACCGGGGTGCTTTATGTTTAATGCTGGTAAAATAATAAGATTATAGCATATTGCGAATCGTGATATAACCAAAACACTTAATGCGAGGTCACGAAATTATGGTATAATTTGTGATATGATTAGTTAATTAACAGTACAATGTATGACAATTTAACGTAAGTTATCATAATGCAACCTATTATTTATTTAAGGGATCTTTGTTAAGAGATCTTGACATGCCCATGTCTTGGGATGAACAATATAGTTTGGATTACGTTTTCTTAAAGAGGTTCAAACCTGTGACCTAATGGTTGCTAGGCGATTACCATACCGACTACACCACATCTGGTTGTTTCAGTCTGTACCGCCGCCTGGGTATCTTCATTTGTTTAATGGTTTGTTTTATTATTCTACGTGATTTTAAATTACAGGTATGCAAAAGGGTCGAGAATCAGCCAGACCGAACTACCGTATCGTAGTTCTGGGGTCATCGGGCGTGGGAAAATCGTCAATAATTAGCAAGTTCGTGCACGACAGATTCTTAGAAAATCACAAAGAAACCATTGAGGAATTACACAGACACGTAATGTGGTTTGACAAAGTTTCTGTTGAAATTGATATTCTCGACACGTCGGGCTCATATCAATTCCCCGCGATGCGCAAACTTGCAATAGCAACTGGAGACGCTTTCGTACTCGTGTATTCAGTTGACAACACGTCAAGCTTCGAGACTGTGAAAATACTGCGCGATGAAATTCGAGAGCAGAAAACAAAGGGCAAATATTCGATCGTCGTCGTGGCTAACAAGGTCGACTTGGAGGACTTTAAGGACACGTCGTGTGCCGTAACCGAATCCATTGTTTGCATGGACTGGGAGGAGAAATTTGTCCTTGCGTCCGCAAAAACGGGCGAACACGTTCACGATGTCTTCCAAGCTTTGGAGAATACAATTTGAGAGCGAATATCGTTGGAGGAAAAACGCCTGAATTTCATACGACGGATATCAATGCCTGTCATGCGTATATCGAAGTCCGAAAAATCCACGGTCGGACTAACAAAAACTAAAAGCAGAACACATTCAATGGACTCATAGACCACGTGTTTCTGGCTCTTTTTTGCAACTGGATTGTACTTCAATCAACCCATATGGTAACTGTGCTAGATTGACATGCTGATGCGCCAAGACATTCTTATAGATTGAGACCATGTGGTGTCTTATTGTTGCGTTGGCCCAAAACAACATGAAGGCACACCATGGCTGTTGTCGAATCTAATAAACACATTATGTTTCTAGTATTCTTATATATAAATATACATACACAAGCTTTTTTTTATTGCAATGTGCTACTGATTTTGAAAATAGTTCTACACGATGATCATAATACAATGAGACGCTGATTGATAACATGAAATGGAAGATATATCGATGTATTTTTTTCAGTGTTGTATGTTGTCAATTGCCAAATTCGACGGATATGTCAATTTGATATCGGTTATGTTTATGTGCACTGTGTTACAGATGTATATTTATTTCGAAGATGATACATGTAAATCATGTTAATCATGCATGATATTTTGTATCTATAGATCATTGATTAATGAATACTGGTCAGACTTTTCTCACGTACGAAGATAAGTGCGAACCACACACACATCGGGTGATGCAGTATACTTATATAATAATATATCTTGTCATGTTTTCACACTCGGAAGTTGTTGACATTTATTTAGTTTATATGCCGACCGACGTACAGTGCTAATTGGTTTAAAATAGTTCAAACTAATCGTGAACTATATTATATGAACAAATACAAGTCAATGTAAAAAACAAACAAACCAAATGTATGGCCTATAACCGTCTCAGAAATGTATTCAGTTATTGAATATGTTCAATTTATTTTTTATTATAAGCAATGTATAAGTACAAAGTGTAGTGTAACTGTTGAAATATAAAACATTTAATAATTTCATAACTGATTCCTAATTACAGCAGAAATGTTCTTAATACATACACTTGCGAACATTTTGTTCTGTCTATATCCACAGAGCTAACACTAAATAAAGTATGACAAGTTAAACATTTATTCTGTTAACTACTTTTGCCGTTTATGTAAAGTTAGTGTTGTCGTAGGTTGATGAAAACTGCTACAGGCAAGATCAACAATGTATCATTATTTGCTTTTTAGATATGGCCTTCAAGGTTAAATGTTGTTCCGATGTTTTTTGAGTCACATGACTTTGTTTGAACTAACATGGATCATACTACATTTACTTTATAAATAACCCTCGTTTACATGGCGTAACGTATAACATAATAACATTAAGAACTGTATATGCCAACACTAAGAACTGTATATGTCCAATGGTTGCATAATTTCATTTGTATATAGATGTATATATAAGTAGTGCTCGCTCCTGCAAGGACATTAACTGTTCGATTATACATATGTGTATGCATTTTATTCCGTAATGCTAGTACTTGATGTTCAGATAACAATACCGTTCAAATATAATTGCATTTCTCCCCAAAGCAAGCGTTGTGTTTGATTGCGTTTACTGTGTATGCCAATGTAACTTTATTAAGTATATTGTTATTAGATATAGTCGCAGTATTATGCTGTATATGATTATATGGTTTGTTACCTTCAATAGCTTCAAACGTTCACCTTAAATGAGTGGTGTAATCCGAGAATTATATATGTTCGTATTGAAAAAGGTAATATGTGTACGAAATAATTTAACATACGCGGTAACATTCGTAAGTATTGTGTTTTATGGGTTTCATTTGCTTGGTTGTAGACATTCATATTTGAAATGCATCTAGTTTTAAAGTTAACGCCGACGGATAAGACTATTTAAAAGTATAATTAATTAAAGAATCCATTCATGTTTATTTTTATTACCAGACGTGCATTGTCGAAATAATTAAATGTGCTTAATGGATTCATTAGTATGATCTACCGTCTTTTGCAATATAATGAGATAATCGTATGTATTTTCATGATTCCGTATGCCTTTTATTGTGTTTTCTGTTATTTTCTTTTGCTCATTAAAAACAACAGTAAGACAAACTGAAACACGATGGGATACAATTAAATCATATGTAAGTGTCGGATACAGATAAGTTTATGAAAACGTTAACCTCTCGCTAAAACACGTGGTTCAAGTTGTGTAAGCATAACAAGGCAAACTTATCTGTATTTAAAACTAGCATATATAGTATTGTCTATGTTTATTTTATTATTATGAGACAGATTATATGCATTACAATCATGGACTTGTCTAGGATTTAGCTAGGTTATATTATATGTACTGTACTCATCGTTATTGCGTATTCTGTGGTGTAAGCTTTTTATACAATATTATATTATTGATGCATTTGTACGTTTATATACACCAAAACACGGATGCGGGAATATATTAAACATAAAAAGAAACTTTGTTGTGTGTCAATCCATCGGCATGATCAATTCAATGGCGATACAAATCAGATACTCGAGATAAGAAGCAAGTTCTCGAGATATCGGGGGGAAACGAACCGACCGCCAATTCGACCGACCAACATACAATCACAAATCAATAAACCCCTCTTTTCAACATTGACAATGTCGTTCAAACTGTTTCTCTCAAATCTAAAACAATATCACCTGATATTATTTTCGACCAGGGAGTCGCTTGAATTATCTGTCATTGACATATTCCAATTGAACACCATTATCAAACATATACTTAAAAATATCATTCTTTCTCACAGAAGTACGACGTTCTAAACGTCTAAAACGTTTCAAATAGAAACGGGTGACAAAAGTATATATAAAGGATATTTGTTGGATTAGGTTGAATATCGATTTTTAATCATGAGTGATCATAGAATAATAGTTTTGTGATATTTCACCGAACCCAACACATTTTCTTTTTATTTTATGCTTATAAATGATTATTTTTATATTAAACAAAAATGGTTCCGGTAAAACAATGAAACTTGTCGATAATTTTCACTTTTAAATTTCACTGTTTGAAATTATCAGTTTTAATTCACTGATATTTCTCTATAAACCACCGGAAAGCATAAAACATAGTATTTTGTTTTAAAGAAAAGCGTCGCTTTAATCATTCGCCTTTTACGCGTTTGCATCTTAATCAATGTTGACATTCATATCTTAACGCTTCTCTCTAGGGGGTGATCGATGGCTTAGCCCATATGTGCAGTTTGCGCAAGGATTAATCATTAATTCGTCTGTCTAAATTAGGACACGCTTGAGGAACAAGGTAAATGTCATATTGCCTCACTTTGAATGAGACCCGTAAACAATAAATGTCATTTTCATTCAGATCGGAGCTTGTAGTGGATATTTCAAGTACGTGGACATAACAGAACGTTATGGGACAACTTAGAGAAATAAATTCTTTCTCCGAAAGAAAACGAAATACATCTTATAAGGGAATCACTTAATTAATGTTAAAACGCAGTTCTCAATGTAGGGCGCATTGATGTAAGACATTGTAAGAGGCGATAGCCGTATTGTAGTTTGCGCATTCTTATGATTTACTTATTATATTATATTATTATATTATATTTTCAGCAGTATCATTCCTATCTTACAACGACGTTTCAAAATCTAAATTGGTTTGGATATCCTGCATTATTACATGTATTGCAATATTATAATAATAATAACTGAATCGACATTACGATTTTGCTGCACCATGGCTAACATTACAAAAGTATGTATAACACATTTCAACATAAAAAAAAAAAAAAAAAAANAAAAAAAAAAAAAAAAAAAAAAAAAAATACGACGCCGTTAACCTATTAGTAACTAAACGAAGGGATATGAGTCGATATCAAATGTACATTCGTTTAAACAATTAGTAAATTTGATATACGTAATATATAATACAATGATGATTACAACCTCGAACTGTTTTAAGATTCTGCACACATATTATTGGGATAATATTGATTGCCGTGATTAAAATTAATAAACCAAATTAACAAATGGTGGTCAATTAAGAGTTGAGAAGTTTGTTTGCCGCATACATTGTTGCCTCTTCTTGGATTTTTGTTCACAATGGCTTAATCACGGACTCAGCTAGATAAGTCTAGGATACTGCAATACAACTAGAATTACGTCATCTGATCAAAATTGTGATAATTATGGTTCTGTATCAAACTTTAATAGGGGGGAATCAGGTCAGGCCATTCGCCGGATTACATCAACTTCTAACAACAGATTAATAGCAGGCCGCACTGTTTCAATCCATACAATTGAAGATCCATATAGCTCTGAATGGTTGTCAACATTGCCTCAATCGCGGTTGTCCGCTTTTATCGATTGCAGTTTACACAGGATCCGTTCTACAGCAAAAAAGTATGGTCAAAGCAAAACGGCTAATGATGAATACCAAGGCCACGCGCATGTTGCAAACATTATAAGATAATTTACGCATTATATGTATACTGTTCGAAACTAAAACATTTTAATATTTATTTGCTAGTAATATATTTATTTGTGTTTAATTACCATACAATATCATGTTCCTATTTGAAATTAGATAGGCATTTCTATTTAGAGGTCTTACATCGTCGAACTACTGGACATGACGATATTTTGTGAATAACATCTTAACTTGTTTTATTTTCTCTCTTTTTCTTTTTTACAAACAAAATCGACTACACATCTTATTTTCCTTATGCAGTATATTGCTACTTAGTCGTTTGTGTACGTCATGTCCTTATATTATAAAGAAACAATGAAACTCCAGAAACATCATCAGGTTATAATTTCTTTTCTGCTAGTCTTATGTTTAAAGCAAATAATCAGTTGCCTATACAATACAAGACAATACATACAATACGACATTCAATATAAAAAAATGATTACAGTTGTAAACACAACTAGCAGCTATTACGATGTCAGGACGTAGTATAAACCAAAACCACGAGGAAATAAAACGATTACCAGAAAGCGCGTTGCCTTGAATTCAAAATAATGATTTTAAAGAGAGATCTTCAATTCAAGCGGAAATATACCCTACTGTTGGTAATCAAACATTAGCTACTTGAATATAATGAATAAGTTGTTATTATAATGTAGGTTCTACATCCTCTGTGGAAAAATTATATCAGATGTCTGCTTAATTGATCAACTTTTAACGACTATAAAGGCGGAGAGATCTAGTATGTTTTTAGTATCAGGCCACTTAGTTTCATTGAGAAAAAATCTGGAAAGCGAGTACAAAATATGCCAAATTTCGTTGGAAAGAACTCTGATGTTTCCTGATGACGATGTTTTTATTTCAATGCCGTGTTTTTTGCAGGGTATTTTTTTGAAGTTTAAAACCATTGTTATTTGTGTCTGGTTTCCAGTGACTGCCAGTTACGGTAGGGACATAATGTTTAGATGAATATACAAAGCAAGCTCTTTTCAATGGGTATCAATTCTTACTTAAAAAGAGATAGGATTGCGACATATCAATTATGCCGAGCCATTTTGAGTATAAATAAGCTGCATACAAGTCATTTTTTATTTGTGATTTTTTTGCATCATTGCTAAAAACTTGTTACACTGGAGCCATGTTACGCAGTTCATACAATTTGCTGTCAATAAAAGGACAAATGCTTACTTAATGTTTGAACCTTACAATCCACGTATCTGTGTTGTCATTGCTAAAAATACATGAAACAGGATTACGGTGACTTCTTAACGGAATATTAATTTGCCGTCAGCACCATCTGTTGAGTAAACAAGAGATGTGTTTGTCAGAAACACAATGGCCCCTAATGCGCCGCTTTGATTTTTTGTTTACCTTTACCTTGAAGGATGACCTTGACCTTGACCTTTCGCCACTCTAAATGTGCAGCTCTACGAGATACACATGCATGCCAAATATGAAGTTGCTATCTTCAATATTACAAACGTTATGAGCAAGTTTGAAGTTTTAAGACAGACAGAATGACGGACAAAATGACAGACAGGCCAAAAACAATATACCCCCTTTTTTAAAAATGGGGAAAATACAAAGTACATTGTGGCATATTATTTACGTTAGAATAAGTGTATTTTAAAGTAATTAAGTGCGTGTTCATTGTTTACATAGACATGTATGACCAGCATGTAATTAGAGTGTGTCAGCTATCATAAGTCGAAACTGGCAATTGCAGAAATTGTCGATACTTAAACAGTGTTAACAACGCATTTATTGTGTAATAAAAATAAAAATTAAAATGAAATCAAAATAGAGTTTGGTTCATAACAAAGGAAGCAACATTACAATATAATAATGTATTTGCAATACAAAATTCGAACGTTAAGAAGCAATTATATGATTTCAAAATTTGACATTCCTGTGACATTCACGCAAAATAATGTTCATTAATTTTTTATTTCTTTTTATTGCAACTTTAACAAAACATATTATTTGTGTTTCAACGGCATGCTTCTTATATATTTTTTTATTGTATGACGATGCGCAATTGTATGCTTACGTCGAAATAAACCATTGTGTGCTGTTCATAAGCATACGTAATACTGGTTTAATAATGTGTATTACATTTTGGAAAAAAAATAGAAAGATGAAACCATGATTGTTTGAAATAAATTATGGACCTTCAAATCCAACGAATATTCTACACTCATCGGCGTGACAATAAAAATTGTGTAACAGTTTGCTTGAACCATTTCAGTTGAATTGAGACGCGTTGATATAAGAGGATTTGTAGGACAATCCTCTTACATAACATTTGCTATTTGGCAGCTAGGTGTTTGAGTTGCAAACGGCTATAAATACACCAAAATCTAAATAACTTATTGTTTTCTTTTATATTTTATGGCTTCCAACTGCTTGTCATGGGTGAGTGTTCTCAGTTTTTTAAATACAATTTATATTAATAAAATAGCCCATTTATTTAACTTAAATTAATGTATATGATATGTCATTGAAGTGTATAATTGTACTCTGTTATTTGGAACCAATAATTTGTATGTATAATCGTACATTTATGTTGCGTATGTGGTCTCGTACATTTAGTGTGTGTATGCATGCTCTTTCATTTATATTATTTTGTATACATGTCGCTATGAACGCTTTAGTCATATCATGGAGGAGAATCTAATGATTTATAACGGTTGGTTTTATGTATATTAAAGAACAGAACCTTACGAGCTTTTCATACAAAAATGAAGTCTTATTTGATTGAAAGTGCAAAGGAAGTGCACAAACGCTGTGCATTAGCAAAGATAGTTTTCAATTAAGTTCACGTATATTGCCGACGCTTTTTGACACTCAGTATTGTAAACCAGTGGTTTGTTTGTTAAATAAATTTAAAAATTGAGACAATACAGTTGGTACATGATAACAGTGTATTTTATTTTAAATTATCCAACTTTGACTCTCTAAACTCGTGTAACACATATTGGATTAACGTTTTGATGAGGTTTTCTTAGACTGATCTCCTCAACTTTTTAATCAATGACCCGATGTAAAGTGTTTTTTTTCTGTTATGTTTAATATTGTATTTCTAAGCAGCAAGTATCGGTGTGTAACGTGTACTTATTTCGTATAAGTAATTCAAGCAGTTACGGTGATTTCTAAGACATAATTCTTAAAATTGGTTATATTAATTATGGAAAATGTATTCATGTCCAATAACAATCTTAAAGCCGGCCGAGTTGATATTTCTCACAACAATTTAGTTTTCTCAACTGACCGGAATTGATCAGTATTCGTCAGATACATTCTAAAGCAAAACTCTTCCATCCCGATTTTCGCAAAAAATGTGCCAAAAAATACCAAAAGCATCAAAAATACAAAACCTTATCATGTACATAACGAAATCCTCAAGACTGTTATTAACCTGTGACTTATGCACGCTTTGGGTCACATGAGCGCCAATTTCACGTGATTTCCACTTTCGCGCTTTTCAAAACAAAGAAGAACTACTAAATAAAACGGTTTCTCCATGGCAAATGGCATTGTAAACAATGATGCAATGGTCACGTGGTTTTACATGTAACCCGCGAGTGTTTGAATTTATATCATTTCTGTCCATGGACAGAAATTGAAAAGCCCTATCTTTGTACTGAATTCGGGCATTTTTTGACCGATTTTGACCAAATTTTTTGCACATCTGACATTAATACCATTACATTCTGACTCCTAATTACTTTTTTGCGACACATAACAAAAATGGGAAAATATATTAACATCAACTCGGCCGGCTTAAACCTTATTAACCATGACATTGCAAAAGTATGTCGATCCATTTGATTTTCACTATGTGTCAATTCTGCCATCACACTCATCAAATTATTCACTTACATATCTGAAGTATACGAACAATATGACGTTTAACTCCACTTTAACTATAAGTTCTCCGTGAAAAGAACGGACATTTGTTAAATTAGATTAATCGCTAGTTATGTAAAATGTTCCATTAAAAACCACTACTTTTTCTCAAAAGTGAAAACCTCAGGTGGCACTCAATGATACTTGTTCCATATGTATTGTAGTTAATGTGTTACTGTTGCCAGTTTTCCGGAGGTTGCTCGCCAATAAACATTATCGTAGTATGTAAGCTTTTTCGTATTACTCTTAATAGTTCAATCCAATATATATTTCGAATGCTATTTGGCTGTTCTTGGAACATGCTGGGAAATGTGGCAATTAACTTAAAATAAATAAATGGAAATAGGTCAACGACTTGCTAAAACTGCCTGGCATTGATGTGTACTGCAAACCTGAATTGTTTATTAATGTTAACTGAATATTTCAATTGCTCCTTTAAATATGTATTCTAAATAGTTGTGAATGTTAACTTTCGAATGGCATCAACTGAGGAAATTTGCAATTGAGCATGCACCTAAGTGTTACACAATAAATGTTGCATGATATTTATAATTATTGTATATTGCATTCATTTACAATTAACGAAGTTTGCATCTTTTCCAAAATAGAATGATTCGCTTTTAATAAAAAAAAGACAGGTTAACTTATATAATAATAAAAACACAAGCATATAAATACAAAAGTACGTTAAAGTGGCATTTGTGCGATAACTTAAAATAGGCTAATTAGCCGGATGAAAATGTATTTGCAGTTTATTTCTCTCAAGGATTTGTTAATTGACTAATAAAAAAATCGGAAGGTATTTATTTACCTATCGAAACAAGTTGATATATTTTGTATTTATTAAATTAGAGGCGTACCACGTGTATTATTATATTTAATCTTAATTATTACTTTTGCACGAAGCTCTTGCCCTTTGCTATGATAGAATGTGAAGTTATTTAAAACATCCAATACATATTCAGAATCTTTGTAGTCAGACGAAATGCGGCTAAATATTAGGTTAATACAAAGACACATTCTTTAAAGTATTGGCACAAATCTTCAAAAACACGTGTCAGCAGTACATATAGGAACAAGATGCTTGAAAAAAAACAGTCTCATAAGATGTTCAGATTACTGTTCCAAATACGTATAGAAACTGAAAACATCTCGGACCACTGCCTAAACTTCCAGTGAACCCTTTAGCAATTTATTTCTTAAGGATCTGACATTGATTAGATTAGTTTGCTTCAAAGACAATTCATATTCCACAGAGACAACAAATGTGTTCCTGTTATCTTTCAGTGATCTGAACGTTGCGTGTTTAATGAAATTGAATAGTTTTACATACGAAATTGTATTATCATAAAAGGCCATATACTTTTCCACACAATATAATTATGAACTTAACAAGGACGCATTTTGACAAGGGAACATATGGAGGCTTACGTGCATAACAATATGTTGTTACGTACGGTAATTTCGCAAACCCGAATTAAGTTCAATAACAGTTAGCAGGCTTCTAGAAAGCGTGTTTCTTATAATATGGTAATTAACTTGTCCCGTCTGTACTACATTGTAATAAGATTTATTGAATATCATCAGAATCAATTTCAAAAGCAACGTCATTCGACTTGTTAAGTTATATATTTTGTCATATTTATGCGTAGACGGTGTGTTCAGAGCGTTGTTATGGGGTCTGTATATGTCTGATTATAATGACTTTATATTTAATATAAAACAGACAGTTGTTGATCTTTTCAATAAGTCGTCTGTAATGTTATCGTCAGATCGCCTACGCCTTTATTTTGTCTATTTTAAGTGTAGTGATCATTATACATGTTGTAAATAGCTTTATAAAATATGCTTTAATAATGAATACGAATTGTAAGGAAATATTACATTTTATAGACTAATATATTATGGCGTGCAAGTACCGTTTAATTCATTTCGCAATGAAACATATATATAAAAGACATCATGGAATTGTGGACAATTAAATCACAAATATGCCTATTCAGTGGGAAGTTGAATTAAATACAATAATAATACATGAGAATGCGATATTTTTTTTCCATTATCATCAGAGAGTCGTAGCGGCAACGGAGTGTACTGAAACGTAGAAAAGTACTTTACGCTGCTTAGCACATATTTTCCGCAGTATTAGGTGATAATGATCGCTAACGAGTGTTCATAGATCTAAATACATACATCTTTAAGATCAGAGATCCCACGCTTAAAAATCATAGTAAACGAGTTGAAATAGTGTGATCCATTAGGATAAAAGCTCAAATATATTCTTACATGGTTGAATACACGAATATTGTATTCCATTCAACATTTTTTCAAGTATACATCGTACGGTATCCACTGCCCTACTTTTACTAATTTGTTTTGTGCTTCAATACCATACATTGCCGTACCTTGCTGACCATTGATATTGTAGCATCACATATGAACACATATTGACTAATGGTTTTAGTTGAAGATGTATGACATTCTTCGATTATTATTTATTAAACAATTTCATAGACCGTAACATTAGATTGTAGTCATGGTCATTTAATTACATCATTCATGACGAAAGAGCACTATCAACGTTATATTTAACCTTAACGAATTGTTTGGTTTAAAAATCGTAAGTTAAATAGCACTGCATGGATATGTCATATTGCAAATTATCTATGCTTTCGGAAGATTTTGTTCCGGAGCGTGTAGGGTCTTAAGTTGATAGTTTTAAATGCAGAGAAAATTAGAACTTGTTGAAAATTTAAACTGATGTATTTGTCAATTGTCGGTAAATTAAAAAATACATACTATATATATTTGTAATTGACAAGTATGATTCGATGGACTGTAGGGAATGTTATATGTATTGTCTTGAATCATTTCCTTCCGTTTCCGTCCGTTCATTTGCTTTTGAAATCTAAACACAATTATTCTAATGAGAAGGCATACATACTATGTTTTATTCGTTCCACTTTGTTTAACATTCAGAACAAGTGTAAGACAAAAAGTGGAGATGATTTAACTAGCAACCGGGCAAAATTCACGCTATCTTCGTAACTGTCAGATAACAGACAAAACAATCAACCCATTATCGCATTCCAACTAACCAGCAAGAATCAAGCAATGAAACCAATTGCCAAACGACTGAATAATTGAATCATACTTAACCATAATACTTACAAACAGCCAGCAAAGCATGTAAAACACACAGCAAAGTATCATCTTACATACTATAAATATGACACAATAACAACACAACGAAAAAAAACAATAACGCTGGATTGTATTCAAAACACGGATACATTTCTAATTGATTGTATCTGCGTGAAGTAATGCTAAAGGCTTTATTGAAAGGATTATGCCTACAAACCATATACTCAGGTAATCTTTCTCTGTGTATGTCGGTATCCTTTTCGCACGTTTTTATTGGCAGTTCACATACATTATGTCGAGATTCGAAAATGCTCATTTGAAATGAATGGCTTAATGTTATTTCGAAAGAAATTGGAACCATCTTGACAATAGTTTGCTCTCGTAAAAAATAATTTTATAGTACAAATATTCATTGCATGTTGACGTACACGATATATTGCTACACTCCAGCATTTATGTACTGACATAGTAACGTTATTGTGTGTTTTTATTTCCTTCAATGTATTTTATTTTCCTCGTGAATAGGTTTGTGTGGGTCGAGGGCATCGCACTCCATACCTTATAGAGTTTATACATTTGAACAAAATTTGCTTTTACATCACAATACAAACAATATTTGTCAAAGAGATATTTGACAATAACATGACTTTTCTTATCAAAACTTCTGAAAAAGAGGTAACAATATTTTCCATTTATTACTTTGACGCAAATTATTAACATAGTTAATTTCAGTTAGCACATTGCAATGTAAGGACAGGTACGATTTTGCTGCATTAAGAGTGGGTTTAGTTTGGTTCAATTTACAATTATAAACGTACTCATTTAGACATCATATAAAACTCATTTTACGTAAACAACAAAAACACTTTTAAATATCAATACAAAAAATTGTGTACATTATCTGAGAAATAGGCAAGTGCAAACGACTATTTTAAGGCACATTTTTTTGTTGTATTTACCTGTGTTTGGATATAACCACATTCTATTTTTTGTTATTTTCTGTTACAAAAAACGTTGCTTTGCATTCAGCCGCAAGTGTGGTTATGTTTTACGTGACCATATGTGAACAAGTACGTGCTTTGTCGTCGGTTACATATCCCATCTCAATGAATACAACTGGAGTTTCATTAATTTGAAAAAGATCAAACAATATATCTAAAATTCACTTATTTTTAAAATAAATGCGAAAAAATAGCCAACTACACCATATCTCATGCATACACAGTTTAATCACATTTTCAGTTATACTCACTGAAAAATATATATGACGCAAGTACAAATAAGGTGTGTTTTATTTAGTTTTACAAATAGGAGCCATAATCTGCTTACATAAAAATCTCACCGATATATGTTGGATCGCTCCTCTACGTCCTGATACATGTGTTTAAATGTTTCATCACTCAGCAATACTAATTTTCGAGTCATGTGCGACAAACGGATGGACCATGGCAAATGTATTTGTTCCCTGCGAATATGGGGATATTACAACTGAAATTATTAACAACCAGAATATCCGTAGTATAATTTTAAAATAGACCTCAAAACATTTTATAACACCGACATATGTTAAATCCTGAATAATTTAAAATTTCCATCAACGCTGAATTATTGAACTTTGTTTTAAACTATGGTACCTGAAGTCACTGCATCAATCTGTACAAACATGTTTTCTCTCCTGAAATCCACATTATTCAATGGCTCTTTTGACAATTGTTTCCACTGTATCCCAAAAACGATTGTGTTCATATTGCTGTGTTATAATATTTACAAACACTATAGTCATGATCTTCTAACACCGGGATGGGATGGAATGGGTTTATTTTTTGACAGCTTTTTAAAATCTTCTTTGTGAAATAACCCGAGCTAATACAATAATGAGACAAGTATTAGAGAACACATTAACCCAAAATTACTTTTACAGAAGACAAAACGTGCAACGTCCTATTTTATATATTAATTGATACTCTCTAAATGTGCATACTTTCTCCCCAACATTAACTACCGAGAATATAATGTTAAGAAATGCGTTAAATGTGGCGCCAAAAGCAATTATTATATATCAGCTTAAACAGAATTGATATGGACTGTGAACATTCTAAAGTTCTATTTTTTTTTAAATTATGTCAAGGCCTAAGCGCCAGACATTATGAATATTTGATTTCAAAAACATTTCGTTTCCGACATAAGTTGCAAGTTCAGAAACTAGATGATAAGTATTATTCTGGATTAGTAAGATAATAGATACCTGTGTAATTTCCCCCAGCCATAAGACATTGATTTATAAAACATAGTGGTCATTTGAAAACGCCATTAGCCTTCTCGTATTACTTTGTTCTCGGTCAATCTAATAAATATTCCTGATGGAATAAAAAAAAAACGTATATTTGCTTAGTGTTCATGTTATTATGAAAACTGTGTATTTAAACTCGGATGTTCGTATGAATATTTGTGCTCCTGATATTTATTTATTGTTGTATTCTTAAAAATATAAATCGACATCGTGATTTAGAGATGATGACAATTTTAAACGGCTAATTTAACATTAATGAATTTATTAATTTCGAAAAAATACTGCATCATCGTTTTCCTATTGTTGGTTTTATCTAATATAAACAGAGATTTCTTTACATTCAATGCATTCTTCGTGTATAATTCATAATTAAAATGTTACTTACAGTGGTCATCTACACGAGTTTTCCATGAGCATGTCAACATTAATCAATGTATGATTGTGTCACAAAAACCGTCCCCTGTAAATAATCATAATTGACGAAAAATTTTGTGCGTCTGTGCTTAAAGCAGCAGTTTAACAAAAAAAACTTAAGCTGCCAACTAAGCATTAAATACAATAAAAACTAACAATCGAAACTCTTATGGTTTATGTAATTTGCACAAAACAGAATGTAATAATTTAAAAAAAAAAAACAACAACAGATAGTACACTTTACATGAATATATAATAAATTCCGTGAAACTTTTAAAAATGGCATGGCATATAAATATTATCAGACTAAACGATAAAGACAGTTCGAGGATTGTAAGATTATAGTTTGTATTATAGTGTTTTTTATTGTTTTGTTTTGTATATTTTTTATTATTTTACGGATCTTGTTTTGTAATGATAGATGACAATATTTTAGCAAAATATATATAATAAATTTCAACATATTTCATATTATTTGAAACACGTCTGTTTTTTACGATTGAATTTTCGCATTGTAGCTTTGTTGCAATAAGCGAATACTGAGTTATTCAGTAAGCATCCCATGTACTTGAGGGAAAAAAAACCAAGTGTTCTTGAAATACAATAATAACAGGTCACACACACATGGCGTTCAATAGCTTTGAGCTATGCATTTTAAATCGAATCCTCGTTTCCAGTCATAAATCACCAACGTAACATGCCGACTTTAAAGCACATTGCTACTCAATCTTTATTTCGGACATGTGTACCTTTGTTTTGCTGTAAATATTGTTCGCAAAAGTAAATGAGAATTTCGCAATTCTTTCCCATATATCATATCATTTCAAGCTATTGTGACGGAGAATCTTTGTTACAGAATGCACCGAGAGTTAAAATATAACTGTTCGATTGCTTGCCAAGAATCATTAGCTATCAACTATTTGGTGCTATTGAACGTTAACGAGTGTTTCTCGACCTTAATGTATCATTCTTGAAGAGATAGCATCCTTCAAAATCACATTTACGCGGTGTCTAACGAGCAGAAATAATGCGATCAATTATAATAAACAGCGCCGAGTGATTACGACATCGTTGAACATCCAGTTGATGTATGCTACTACAGTCTTACGAAATAGCAATAAGGAACAACACGCAGTACTTTTTCCGATAAAATGCCGTCTCGTGATAAGAAGTAAGGCGTTACTGCAATTGCGAAAAAGCAATCATTACTACAGATACTCGACTTGTCCCCAATAGTTTTCGTTCTTGTTTGTGATTAATGCATTCTCGAGGTACGAAGTAAGTAAATGCAACTGTGAACAAGTGTTATTGCAGAAACTCTATCTATAATGCCCTCTGGCGGGGTGCAGAAACTTGGCAAAAGGAGGGCTTGAACGGGAGGAATCGTGTATTAACAAGGCGATTCACATGCCGATCAAGCCCTGTTATGTGTTTTTCATATCCATAAATAAAAAATAAAATTGAAAACAATATATCTTGTTCATTCGATATTGACAAAACAATTCCTCATTTCTTACTTTGCGCGGCTGCATTTCGAATTTGCATTAATCGACTGTTTGAACACATTTTAAATCGAAAACTGCATATCCGAAGGTAAAGCCTCATCATTTCTGATGAAGACCAAGTGAGGCATATGTAAAACACAACCTTGAACTGTATGACGTCATATGAAATAATCGAATTATTTTGTCGATGTCTAATAAGCAAGACATTGTTTTCAATGTTATTTTAATTTATTTTTGTATGTGTGATGTGTTTATGCAGTAATAGCGAACATACACATTTTCTCGGACATGATCATCTGCAGGCACTCTCAAAATACGAGTGCTTCGCACTCGATCAGGAACGGATTTTTCGAGCGCCCGCAGATGATCATGCCCTCGAAAACGTATATTATCCCTATAATCATAACTAAAATATAGCTCGCGTTCTTTCCCAATTTGTGTTCGTTATTGGTTGTCACTGTCACGTGTTTTTGTCATGTGTCTTAATGTATGGCAAGTGGCCACGTGTCTTAAGTAAAGAACCTTAAAGTGATGAAAAGAATGATCTACTACAAATGTACCTCGAGTTTCACTTTGTTTATATCTGATTTAAGTCTCATATGAACCACACTCGCATAATCTAATTTAAAACTCAAACAACGAAGACTATAACATGACTGTTCATTTTAGAATTGTAACAAAATAGATGTTCATATATATAACACTTGTATGCTAACAATGGTTATATTTCACTTGAAGTCGACAGACGTCTTTTATTGTCCTTTTTGCCTCATCTGTTGTTTGCAAAACGGTATTTTGTAATACAATAGTGTTTGCCATAGACCGAAAAACAGAGGGAGATGAGAACTAAACAATACTTGTTTTGGGCATTACAGGTGTAGAAGAACACCTTAATGAAAGCATGTACAATATGGTTTAGCTGTTAACTGTACGTCAAATTATTTTGCTCGAAAATATAAAAAAAATTGTGTATGAGGTACGGATAATGATTTTGAATATATATTTATATGATTCAATCAAATTGAGATCAAGTGTCCTGGGAAAAGCCTATACATGAGAAACGGAAATGTTAAATTGATATACAATACATATACGTATACCATGCGTTTGATATAGGTATTTTAATTAGTAATAATACAATATTGAGTCGTTAAATGCTTGCATTTGCAATCGTTCTGTAAATTTATATCTGGTAAAAAAGTTAATAACAACGTTATAATTTAAAAAAAAAACATGACACTTTGTGTTACATGATTCGGCATGTATGTGGCATGCTCACAGTAAATTGAAACTTAATTAAAAATAGAAACAACAATTACCTATATCGCTTTTGAATTCATTCGCTTGGACATTGTTGTTGATAGCAAGGGTATGATCTAGTTTTCTGTATGTATAGTACCGTACTAATGACTGGATGTAATGGCAGTATTCTGTATTCAAAAAGTATCTTTGTGGGTGTATTTGCAATTGAAATATGAACTCAATCATTCAAATTAGATGCAGAACAGTTTAAAATATATTCGTTTTTCAACAGTAATACTACAACAAATATTCAACTACAATGCCCGGATGTTAAGGTATGCCCTTACAACATGTTATCGATGTTGCTATGTCTCCAATCAAACAACGTTATTTATGTGTTTGCACTGTTCCATCTCTGATAAACTCTTATAAACCTAATGAATGTCTGCGTTTGACAATAAATCGGTACTACAAATCGTCATTAGCAGCTGGATTTTATCGTATCCAATTCTCTCGTTTCATATAAATCACTATGATATAGTGACCCAGTTGTCAGATAGGGTGTGTGTTAACAACTAAGACTTTGAATATCAACTGTATGTTGTTTATTTGTCGGTTTCAATGGATTGGTGTTATTTCTTTTACAAATTATGGATGGTATTCAACGACTGAACAATCAGGGTGCAAAATAATTCAAACAATATTGTACACAGACCATGTACCTAGAGAAGAATGTTCAATGTTTCACAGTTTCTAGTCAGAACTAAACATCCATCTGATACAGTAATGAAAACAAATAAAATATAATATCAAATTAGTTTTCATTTAAGTTTGTTAAGACTGCAGGACATGATGCATCTTATATGTATTTCACCTGATTCAGGAAAATAATCTTATATCTAGGTAAATATTTTTTGTGACAATATATATATATTTTAGTTTTAACATAATTGTATTTGCAAAAAAAACATGACATGGGATTGAAATACAAGTTTGTACAACATTATCAGTTTCCTCTCTCAGATACATTTGCAAAGGAAAAGTTTCATGGTTGTGTTAACAATGCTGGTCTTAATGCGTTCAATGCATAAATGCCATTCCATTTGACTATAGTGAAGCATCTTTGTGCTGATTAATTGCGTTATGTTGTTATTATCATTGACATGGTGGGGGATTATTACAATGACTTTAGAGGCGACTAGAGTGCTTTATCTTGACTTAGGAAACATTTTATCGCCATAATATTTTTTTCCTTTATTATCTCTGGATTTGACATGTCGGTAATAGGATTTTAAAGTTTGGTTGATTTAATGTGCAGTACAACGTAAATTGGTTTTCTAATCAGAACCAATGCCTTGCACAGCTGTTTTGATTGCAAAAAAAATAATACAGCATTGTTCAGCATAATTTATTTCATACAAAAAAATGCAGGTAACAGTATTGTTGTCCAATAATTAAATGTGCTTCTGTTTAGTGACAAACACACTGATGTCATAACGGGTACTTTATAAACATTCCCATCATTAAACCAAAAACAAAGAATAACATTCAATTAACAGCGCTGTTATTGAATTTTTAGTATTTTAATCGCATTTTACAAGTATTGACTGTTTTGAAATTTTGAAGATATGTTTTTCTTCTCTACCACCTCTTTGAGACAAATACGTATATATAAATACAGCATAACGGAAATATAATTCCGTCTCTTGTGCTGGGAGGTGTAAACAGTTTAATCAACAATGCTGGAAATGTGTGTTGTATGTATATGACATTTTGCTTTAGAACGTTATTAAGTTATATTTAATGTTACGTTTAGTTAGGATACCAACGTTATACTTGCTAAGACACACTCTTACATATCCCGACGTTGCATAACTACACAAAATGTAAATAAGACGTTGTATTATCATTGATGAATCTATTGAAATCTTTTTTTATACTGTAAATACCGTATGGATCGAGATACGCCATCAGCGCGTAATGATGATGTCATTTTATTATATCTATTAATGAACATTCAAAGAACCGTGAATACAGAAGACAGCTTGACTGTTTATACGAACAGAGTGACACACCAGCTTTGTAAACAAACAAAAAATCTTATTATCGAGGACATATATTTACTACATGTGACCTATTTCCAAAACATCCCATCTCCCACACCTTCGTATATACACACACTACACCTATGAATACAACTATGTTGACCTTCTTACACGAGCCTGTGGAGAGAGAGAGAGAAATAACAACGTTTCGAAACAAAACAGTTCTGACCAGTCATGGCAATATGTTAATAAATCGTGCTTCTGCTACGGTTCGCGGGAGGGAAATGAACACGTTATTTTCTGTATGAGAAAAGACATAAACATTCGTCTTCCTGTATTATTATTATATGTTCATTTATTAATTTCCCGAGAACCTTACTAATCAGACGTTACAATTGTAGAACTACTATTTCACCACTATGATTAACAGAACATAGCTGCCTCTTATGCACCGGAAATGTTGCTTTTCTTGTTCATAGGACTATTTTCAGGGACATTCAAGTAATTTTCAATGAGCATATACAGCAAAGCTACTTGATAATAAAATGACATTGTATGCCCACCATACGGTTTCTTACCGCGATTTGCCTCCACTGATTTGATATTCAAATACACGATGATTTGTTTATGAATCGTTGTTAAAAGGCTGATGTATTTTAAATGTGTTTCAATTGTTATTTCATCGTGCGTCGGAAAATTGCAGTTTTGCTACTCTAATTCATTAGTATCTCTAGGATACACGCGTCACTACACTAACGACATAGAATAGAACGGATTTCATAACTTGTAAGTCATTCTTACGTGTAATTGCAGCACATGACATTGTAATTGCGACATGCAGGAATTGAATACAAATTAATAATATGCACCGAATACACAAGGGTGATGCGCTGTATTACGTTTAACATATTGAAATACCTTAAAGAGCTGATGCAGTATTTTGCTCATTGAGATGCTTATTGATGTTGCGGATTATTTAGTTCGCCCATTTCGTATTCATGACATGATAATTGGATGTCCTGTTTATTCATCCAAACAATCAGGTTAACAGGATGACGTAAATCTGGTTCAATCTGGTGGATTTCTGTCTGACCTACTAGTACATGTCTCACCCGGTCAAACGTCCAACGCACTCTTACATAACTCGGAAGTTAACGCTTCAAATCGATCGTCGTCAGAGATATAATGTAGCTGGAGAACATGTCGGATTGTATTTCCACGCAAGATAATAGATCATTTAACCATGAATACATAGTTAAAACACAGTTATTATAAGCTTTATATAAAAGGACTTCATAAGATCAGCAATAACAACGTACGACGATCTTATAACTTTGATTTGCATGTAAGATAAGCACAGGAAATATTTTAGTAAGCATGTCAGAGGCTCGCTTACTCACAATTGTTAACGAACTCTTAAAAAAAAAGATTTTAAATGACATCTCCAGTCAGATCCTATTACACAATTTTCGAATCCATTGCCAAATGAAATTTGTAATTATTCTACATAGTCAGCCCATCTGGAAAAGTCAGACTTTACACTTTCCCGTGAATGCTTGCAGTAATTGCATAGTTAAAACCATTAAACAGATGAAATGTTTTGCTATTAAATGCCAATTTTGCAGGAAATGAATGAAGATGCTTTAAAAATATTTTTTATGAGGTTTAATGTTTGATAACACTTGGGAATATTGGATTATACGCTTTCGAAGTTTGGTAATAACTGTATACTCACACTATGTAAATGAAGATTACCAATGGCATCATTAGTTAATGCCTATATATAAACTATACGATTCAAAATTACCAAACCGTAATTGTTTTATCAATTTCAAAGCATGTTTGTTAAAAGTACATTATGTTTAATAAGATTAAAAATGAAAATCTGTAAGGTTACAGATGTCAGATACCAGACTAATATTGCAACGGTGCGAACGGTGGTGTTTGATAGGAGGAGCATCGTAGGTATAGAATTCTTGTCACAATACAACAAAAACAAAGGAATTATATATGCATGAACATTATTCCATTTCGATAGTACGTAATCGATCACAATAACGAACATAATTGCTGTCTTCAGAATAAAACGAACATCGTGTATTGAGCACATAAATCCGTGTTTTATCATTGCAGCAACATGAATTGGACTATTAAATTCTTCATGAATTTGAAATGTGTTTTAAATTAAATTTAACGAGTTCCACATTTGTGTTGATCGTCGGATTTTGCACCAAGTGACTTTCCAAGAAACAAGAATAACGATTGCAAGTTAAATACAGCAACCGTTTGGGTAATCCGTGTGTATTGCATTTCATTCATGTTTCTATAAAAATTGATGAAATTACAAATCGTTGCGATTACATTTGAAAGTATTTAGTCAGTGGCAATAAATTAGTAAAACAATTAATGTTCAATATATTAATATAATTTAATAAAAGTACAAATGTGTGCAATAAAATTATAGGAAATAAATTTAAAGCATATTATTCTTATTAAGTAATTGTTTCTAAAAAATCTTCCAGATCACACTATTTAGTGTCACTAACTAGTTATTCCTTATGGTAGACAAATTGTGAAAATACCTTATTGAAGCCAACGAAAAGACAGGGGATTCGCCACAAAAAATTAATTATTATAAAATACACTCTACGATAGCAAACTTTGTTGGTTCTAGAAAATATGATTTCATGTTAGCTGAATTTTCATAACTTACTAGTATTATTGCAATATAAACAAATTCACGTGATGCACATAAGTATTGATGTCATTTTCTGTTCTTTATAATGATAACATTCTTAATACAAAAACTATTTTTCTAGAAAACATATTTATTTTTAGCATCGCTTATATTTGGTCTGAACGATATTGTCTCAGTCGTTTTTATTACGTAAATATATAACATTAGATAAAACAATTGATTCTAGTTGTGAACTTATTTACTAATATTTCACGCGGAATATACGAAGTTTCAGGGATATTAGATCTCAGTGTTTTTACTGCAGTACACCATCGATAACATTTGAACAAAATAATTACAAAAGTATATTTAATAACAAAACCTTATTCATAAAACTATATGTGAAAATAAATATAAGAACCTTATATAAATAAACATTTTAATAGCTTCCTACTGAAGATGACGATTTGCAATTGTTATTTTCCTCTACTGTCGAAACAACAATATTTAAATAATGTTTGGCCCAATTATCTCCGTGGAAGATATTATTTGGTACTTTGAAATATGTTTACAAATTGGTGTGTCGCAGATTTTTCCTTCAAGGATAATACATCATGAAGTATAATTGCACTTTAATCTAGCGGCTATGTGCCATATTTGGGTCTTTTGAATAATTGTTTTACATAAACGTTGTAGTTGAAACATATAAGAACTAAATTTTATTTTAGTACACGTATACTGATTTTGTTTTTTTATGCTATTTTTTTCTTAAATACACGTGTGTTACACTCTTTCATTAGAATGCCACACATATAATCGGCGATGCATTTCACTTGGGATTTAAACCATTATCCGCATACCTAAAATATATTATAATAATACTTTGTGTTATGATAAATTACGCAGTTAATATGATAGGTAAATATACACTTGCGGACATTTACACAAACTGCAATAAATCGATGACTTATTGCTATAAGCGAATACTACATTTAAACAATAACATTGACATCGATTTAGCGAAAATTCATGACTCAAAAAACGGAGATAGTATTATTAAATATATCGATCTATGTTTTTTTAAATTACTACTACCCTGTCAGACTTACAGACATATCGCATCGGAAGGTCGCTTTTAAAACGTACAATAATTACGAAATAAAACCAACTGAAAATAGCCATATTAAGAGCATAAATACAACTACATGTATCTCTTACACTTGTTAACATCGGTTTCCTTTGTCACAATTTGTACACTTATGTGAAATCACTCGTTTTTGTAACACATTAGGTAAAATATGCAATGTTTATGGCATAACAAACTGTGTTATTCATGTATGACCCACAACCTCCAAAGTATACGACTACAAAATACCTATATGGAAGTAAATCGTAAGCCTACCGATAGAAAAGATATACCAACACGTACAGTATAAAATATCATAACGTCATTAATCACCTTATTTCATTTGCCAATGTCAGCTTTCTAGCATTGATTTTAAAGTATTGTTCTATATACACATGACACGTGTTTACTTGGTTTTGATTTTATACACAAATCAAGATCTTCCTGGAAGTTCTGCAAAACTGTGTATGTATGAAATTCCGATTCATAATACGCTTATTTGGAATATTAAACGAGAAAAAAGTAAATCAGCCATTATTGTCTTTAGCATAAAAATAGATATTCTGCTACCAATAATACAAACTGCAATGAAATACAATCAGATGTTCTGATATATTGTTCAAACACCTTTAGAAATGACAATTAGCTTTGATCATCGCTTCAACTTTCCATGAACTCATTTTGTGTCGTTTTGTTCCTTCCGTTGTTGTATTGATTGTGATCTTTATATTTTCAATATACTAGGTTGATATGAGGTTTCCACTGTTAACCAAGACTATAATAAAACTTCTTTTACTTGTAGTATTATTTTTCTTTCCTGAACAATTTCTCCCTTTTATATCTCCTACTTATATGCTGAACCGGTTGCGATTGAATACCGTAAGGTAGTATCGTAAATAATATTCTGCTCTTGATAACTATTTTATAAAAATATAATAGTGCATGAACACATATAATGTTTAGGCATGTACCTTTGTCTTTACATTTGCAATACAATCATCTGTCAGAACTCAGCCTTGAAACCTTAATGAGCGGCATGACCTCAAGTATTATCTTATAACACTTAGACAAGTGTCAAGTTATTTACGCAAACGCAGACATTAAAACAATTAAACACTTTTTATGAACTGTTTGTTGCTAGTTTAAACAACAAACATTCTAAGTATTTTGAGAAAGGATCTCAAAAAAAATGTTATATGTTTCTCGATTAGTGTTGTGTTATTGTCAAAGCTGTTTTTCTTAGTATTTGGGTGATGGTGATTTCGAGTTTTAGGAGACAAATCTATCCATATTAAAAATAGATTTTTTTCCACTCGATTACGCATTGTTAAATACAGTAAGTAGCATTTATTACTAATCACATTGATACAACAAATAAAATAAAAACGCATGTGTTCTTTCAATATCATTTCAAAGTGAACGTAACAGGTATTTGCTGTAACATATTGAACTTACAGATAAACGATATATAATGTTTCACTTGATATTACTCCAGGAACTCTGTAAGACGAGAAATTCTTGTTCTTAACCACAACATTTTCAACAGAAAAACATTATACACATACAATGATAAAAACTAGGATCAACGCCTTGGAACGTTCAATGCAAAGCATGGTGGTTTTAACCGGTTTGTGAGTTAGCCAAGTTTACCCAATACTCACTCACACACCCAATCTCTTGCACGACGGTTACATCACATTTACCTCTGTGTTGGGCTCAGAACGGACTATTTTTATGAGAGCGTCTCATTCATGTGATGATCATTCCAAGCGTTCATCATGAAGGTTACAGTATACTAAACAATCTCTTGCACGACGGTTACATTACATTCACTGCTTTCAAGAAAACCATCTCATACCATAATATCTTATATCAGTCTTTATTCATTATTTTAATATGGATATGGTTGTTTTGATGTTAACAAACCTACATTTTTGTGTCACAGAATATTTAAAATCTAAAATGACTGGGTATATATTTGAAAGTCAATCTGAAAGGGCAATATACACAATATAAAAAGGTAGTATAAGAGACAAAACAGCACATTCACAATGTCCAATCTATGCAGTTATTGATAATAAGAGAAAAATCACTATTCTAAACGATAAATATTGGAAGTGCTTATATCATAATCGAAACAAAATACTTATTTGCCAGTCTCTTTGAGCTATTTAAGTACAGACTTACTCCATAAAGGCTAGATTTTTGCAAAACCTACTTATCTGTGGGTACAAAGCTTTCAAAATCACTTACCATTTAAATTCTTATTATTTTAATGAATCTATCACTTGTTGATTCAATCAGTCAGCCTTATTTGTGCTGAAGGTGTTAAAAAAAATTTCCAAAGGAGGAGACCTGGATAACACCTTTCACCAAACATGAATACCGATACAAGTTTTTTTTTTGGAATAACGCATGTATTGTCGACATGTGGGTCACTGTAGTTTAATATTTTTCATACACTTCAAATAAAAAAAATCCGCTTGATCAAGCAAAGTTTGGGCACACCTTAGACGATAAACATAGAATCAAATTGTATTGCCGTGTTTCAAAATGAGGCAATAGTCAAGTGATATACTGTCAATTTGCCATTTAACAACTCTAATGACAAGGGTTGGTATTATATTTTTGTCTGCAAAATATATCAATAATGCAACACATAATGTCACCATCATTAGTGTATAGCTTAAAATGTGTATAAATATGAAATTCTGTCTGTTTTTAGGAAATACAGTGCATGGATATTTATGGAAAAAAAACATTTCCCCATAAATAGAAAGGCATTTGTTCACCAGTATTATAATCATTAGAAACTTGTCAAAATCGGACAATTNTATATAACACACATCTGTGAATCTGCAATGCATTACAGCTTAACTTCAGTTTGTTGCATTGTTCATGTAATTTCAAGTTTTGTGTTTATCCTTATTGAATGGTATCTCCTAAACTCAGGTATTTAATACTGTTATTAAAATCTAACAAGATAGTATGGTTTTGTTTTTCTCTGTTAATATCTCAGAAATATGCCACCATTTTAAGGGACTTGTTCTTATGTTTTAGTTTCTTTAATAATGTCAATTTTGTTTGACTACCACAATGGAAATATCAAAATACTGAAAGACCAATATAATTACAGGAATCTAATAAGAAAAAAGAAATAGTTTTTTTTTATATCAGTCTGTGAACAGTTCTTATTAAAAATATACATTTGCTAGTATCAAACCGTTCAGTACAAGTACAACATAATTAAATAATTGAAGTGTGGAATTTCCTGTAACATGTAAATCAGATGAGTAAAATGAAGGGATCAAAGGTTGACTATTCGCTACACTCACATGTGGTGGTAATGTTTGAACTCATCTTTGTAATTTTAGTAATGCTCATCTGAAACTGGAGTGTTGTGAAAGGACAGTAACCACCAATGGTCATTTGGTAATTGCTGGTTCAGGTACAACATTTTAGTACCCCAAGTACTCTTAAGTATACTAAAAAGTACCAGGGGTATGACAAATATACTAAAAAGTACCCCCGAATATGGCAAGTTGCCTTTAACTGTATTTTCCTAAGCCGGGTAAATTGTAGTATACTTCAGAGTACCCGGGGCACTTTCAAGTGAAGTACATGTAGCACCTGAACCGACAACGACCGGAGCCTGATCATATTGTAATAAGGAGGATATTTGATCATCTAAAATATGCCGTTCTTCACAGGCAGTCTTTTCTGTCATATATTTAAAATTAAATCACTAGCCTGAGAACACATTTTGCTTTTTGTCCAATTGGTTCACATTTATTTTGTCAGGGGTAAAAAGCAGGTGTGTATGGATGTCATCGTTAAGTTTAAAGGGTGGAAACAAATATGCATGGGTAATACAGTAATAATAATAAAGTCTACATGCTGAAATATTTTGATTTTTAACACAAACCAACTGGTCCGTATGAATAATGTTCAAGAGCCCTCTACAACTAAGTACTAATCATAATTCTTTTCCCTTATACAACTAGCAAAATAAGGTCCCCTTATTTGTTTGATAAATACAACAGAACTGACCGTCTCCTCTCTGTAAATACACGTTTGCCGTCGAAGCAATGCCTAACGTCACTCAATTTGTTCATATGTTTACATTTGTTAAGTGCGAGGAAAGATTCCATCTGTGTAAATGGGCAATAAAATAGTTCCAAAGAGTTGCATTAAAACTACCAAGTTTTTGCACGATGTATCGTAAATTTAAAAAACCTTTTACATTATTTAACGCCTCTGATCCTAAAAATCCAATCAAATATACTTTGAATGCGTTTGTTTGGTTTTGACAAGAACATGGACAAGATTCTTGTCCAATATGGCCGCTGAGCCCAACGCAGAGGTGTATGTGAGAGCAACGAACGACAACTATGCATGGAGATTGTCACACACCAAGCGCGCGGTCTCAAACGATCTAAATCAAATTTACAGTTGCAGACCGAAGAGTTCTAGATAAAGCACAAGTTCATTTATTTCAAATACTATATAGAGTGTTCGTTTGCATAGATGTATCATTCTTGACGAAATGTAACGCTGAACTATCACGCTTACCTAACGACCTGATATCATAAGATCCGATACGGTATAAGCGCCGAATGTTTTACACTGTCCAATAACCACATGAGATATCCCATATCACGTTTTTATCACGTATCAATCGCTAGATAGTTAATGACAATCTTTTAACGAACTTCTGTCCCACACTTTGTCGTAAACTGATATTGTTACTGCATGTTAACTTAACTAGATTACTAATTAATTATTTAAATGAAATATGCCATTATTGTATTATAATTTAAATTAACCAGTACCGAAAAACATGACATTTGATTCAAGCCATGTTGTAAATAGTTTTGATGAATATTAAAATCAAGATCAAATCAAACCCATACTAATACGTTATGTTTTGAATCGTTGGTCTTATTGGAACCCACGGATTTGAACGTGTTATGTATGTCTTCTTTTGGTATGCTATTTTGGAGCGATGCCTCAAACCGACATAGAAATGACTTTATCGACACCAAGCCGATGAACCCTGCTATGCATCAAACAATCAATGAGCTACCAAGATATAAGAGACACAAAGGAAAAAAACACTACAAAACAAAATACATGTGCTTCCTTCGATCGAGTTTTTTCAATTTGTTTTGGTGAAGATGAAACTATAGCTTAGGCAAGAAAGTATTTGCAACAGTAAGTAAAACTATTAATCTATACAAAGTGCATGTTCATCAATTCACCCAAACGATACTATGTAACATATTTTTTATGTAATTGGATTATATTGTGACGTTAAAAGCATTTTTTTTTTCAACAAAGACTAAATTATTTTACCTCAACATGACGAATTAGTTTTCTCTAGTGCGTCATTATCACATATGATAACGAGGCCTGAATGCTATAAACAGTAATTGTAATAATTATTTTCACGATCATTTGTTTCTGACATTATTGTCATGTTCAGAAACTTGATGATATGTTTTTTCTCGGAATTTTAGGATTGAAAAAGACGTTATATATGTGCTTCTTTTGCCACGTGTTTAACTTTTCGTAAAGGAGTTCATCGATACATAACGAATATGCATATTTAAAGTATTCTTTTAGCGGTCTCTTATTACTATGTAATAGGCAATTTAATTTTGTATTGCTGATGGAATCGCTTGATTGCAATGCGAACGTGCACAGCAAATCGGTTATTGCAGTCACACAAATACTTGGCATTGTAAAACCAAGGCATATAGCCACGAAAGGATCGTATGCATATTTGCCGAAAATATTTATATTTTGCTACGTTCTATATAAAAACCTTCAGATAGTAAATATTTAACTAGAGTCACATATTGGATCAAAATCACGTCATTTTACATGAAGACTGCAATGGTCGATTTGCATCTCCTAGTCAGCCCTCAAACTTTAACGATCCATCGATCTGAGATAGCGTTTCAACGCATCCGTTCTAGAATCGTTATCCCAGATGGCACCGAGAGATATAAGATTACTACACGATTGCCGATTACATTTTCCGAGTGATCATCGACCGTAATGCATTATTATTACAGAGATAACTTCTGAATCACGGTCAAAATAACCTAACGAACTGCGATAATGTGATCCTTTATAATACAAGCGCCCAGATAATTGCATCGCCCAATACCCACTGCCAACATCCCAGAACATTAATCAAATGGCATTATGAGAGTGTCAATAGTCTTTATGGTTTTTATTTCTAATGTGCTTCTTTTCCGGAATATATAGTTAGTCAGCAAATGTACCTATACATGAACTAATAGTATTGGTACAGATACCTGGCTTTTAGTTAAATTGAAAAGATATTCTGACACTATTCTAACACCAATGCCAAGTACCATAACGTGTGCTCGTCGTAACAAAATATCATTTTACTGGAAACTGTTTGGAATCGAATCATGTGGCTTAGTTAAATCAAGCCCAAACAATTATATGTGAAACGGGTGACAAAGGCCAATGCCTCAAATATAAGTTTATTAATGTGTCGCCATTCGGATGAACATTCTTTGTACGAATAAAAGGCATGCATGTGTGTGCGTTCACAATGTATTATAGTTTATTTCCTAACGACGTGCACTGTCTTAGGACACTATCAAAGAGACGTATTCTTATAATATATGTGACAATAATGGAATTACGACACATTGACATCAGACTATACAGTACTATGTTACTCCTATAAACTGAATCATTCTGAAAAGTGACCTTCAATACAAATTCTTGGTAAAAATAAACCGTATCGTTTCATACATGAATATCAATAAACAAAGCATTTAACAAGGCCATATTACGTATTGAAGTAAATAGCTGAACGTCATTAAACCTCTGAACCTGCTATTGGATGTGTTTTCCAACGATTGTCCTTTACTTATCAGAATTCAAGAATGTTCGGTAATAAAGTTCCTTACGAGTTCAAACAAAACAAAATCAAATGATTAAGTATGAATAATAGTACTGTTGAGCCGTGTTCATGCTTAGTCTTACAAAATTACTGATATCGTATGACGTATGCTTTAGACACATTAAAAATAAAACGACTCATATTGTTTTCTAAAACGCACATACTAAATCAGCCTATCTTATGTATTGACATTATGCTGAAACGGAACACGTTGCTGTATTCAAAGATGTACATGCCATGTCTTATTTATGTCCAAATGGTGATGCTGGCATTTGCTTTACTGTGACTTATTGAACTATTCCAACACTATTTTACTGTCTGGCAATGTCCTGACTCCATATATCGATATTCTGAAGTCACAGAACAACTTTTTTTTTGCCAGGCGTTGACCATTGACCCTAATCTAATCAGTGTATGTACTTTTGAAAGACAATAAACAGCGGAAATTAAAAAAATTATCAACAGCTCGATCATCTCATTATTCATTTACGTCTATCAATATGAATGATATTTTATTACCCTGATGGCAAAATGGGGTCTTTGTGTAAAACAAATTTCAATGATAATCGAAATGTGGCGAAATAAATATCATGTTGTCGTTCAAGTTCTTTGTTTTCTGTCTTGCTGTCTAAGAATGAAATTTGACCTTGAATTATTGAGATAATTATGCAGCGATACAATACAATGCCATATATAATTACCCAAATGTTCCAGTGTCAGGAAAAGCAAACTAAATACAATATTTAAATGTCAACTGATAATTTTGGCATACACACAGGGATTAACATTTATTTATGGATTACATAAGTTGCTATAGTTAAGATGTGATTCATTTTTGACAACAACACAGTATTGCAGATTATAATGAACAATCTTAGGTACTGTGTTTAATGATGTAATGAACAGAGTGGTGTATGCTGTGACATATTCTAAAATTCAATGAGCCCATGTCAATCAAACGCTAAAATACCTCTTGCGTAATTTAATGGATGGAATTATGTTATCTACTGCTGCTTTATTGAGATTGCCAATTTAATCAGGGAATATAAATCATTCAAATGGGTTAGGGTGATGTTAAAAAAACGATATTACAAAACTAATTAAAACCAGAGATATAATTCCAACTTGAAAATACTTTTCATCTTATTTGCTCGCAATTTACCGAATTTAAGATTTTGTGAAGATAAATCATAAACATATAATCGTTTGCATACCCTATCATCTTCTAGCAGAATAAATCAAAGACAAAACTGTGTCGTTATGTCAAGTAAGGGTCCATTCAAAATAATGAGAAGTGGTATATTATAAGTTTTTAAAGAGATATAAAAGGGTAACATTGGTATTATTGATTACGTATAAATCTGTAATATCAGAACAGCATGGTTGTGACTGTGAGAAGCTATAACATATTGTATATGTTTAAAAATAAGAAATATTAATAATTTGCTTAAAACGAAATCAAACATTTTATATTAAGTATGAGTATATTGGCATCGTGATGTGATAGGAGATTATGCAGTAAATCGGGTTAAATACATTTTTGTAGACATGTATGTGTTACTTGAATCAACTTTGCCGCAGTCTTAATTATCTCGTTTGTAATCGACACAATGTTAGCCGCATTGGCCTTAACAATATATCACTGGAACACATGTTTGTGTCTGGAAATCAGTTGAGTGAATACACATCCAACAAAACAACAACACAGTTTTTACATGTACAACTATAAACAATTTAAACGTATGTGGTAATAAAGGAAATGACTTTTAGTGCCTTCAAATAACTTTCTGATAGTTTATTATATGAAATGAAAAACACATTATGATATTAACATTGATGCAAGTAACATTTTTAGTTGTACATTTGACCGAGACAATTACAGTTCATGGATGTTCGCATGTAAATATGTCGCATGATTATCATAGGATTAGCAAAAACAACAACAACATCACTTTATCTAATTTCCCAGATCAATCTTTCAAACGGTATAAATACATATGATTTCGTTTCGCTAACCACATGCGTTCTTTTAACGATGATATTAACTTATCATTTTGTGCGCTGGCTGTGTTGTCGCATTTATTACTCACGTTAATTAAAAAGCATGCCGAAAATAGACCTAGCACAACATGCCGCATTGACATTGATTTATACGAACGGTTGTAATCATTTTAATAATGCTACCACATGGGCATATTGCCATTACGATGAAGAAATATAGGGCAATGTTGAACGAAAGGCAGTTGTTTTAAATGCACCTGGATATATTTTATCATTCCATAGTGTACTGGTGGACAGATTACAAAATATAAGTAAATTCAGATAATTGTTTGCTGATCTCTGAAGCGGACATAAGTCGCAACATGTATGCAAAGGTTCACAAATATATTGAAATTTCTCCTCCAAACTGCAAATCAATAACACCATTAATTAGTGCGCGTATGCCTTGGGAAAATGCTCTCATCGTCGCATGTTCAAACTACCAAATTTACAATTAAAACATTGAAAACATGGTTAAAATATCAATCACTATAAGACACCAATTAGACACGGATAAAGCTTACTATCAAGAAAGAAAATAGTGAAATAACATATAAAGACTAGTGTTTACAGTAAATCAAGACTCAATGTGAAATGGACTCAATAAACAATAAAACAAACACTTAAAACACTTTAATAATCAAAAGTTTAAACTTAAAAAAGAAGGTATTAATTATCAAACGTTTCTGTCATCACTTATGTTTATTCATCAGTTAGCTTCAGGGACCCTTGTTCCACACAATTTGTGTGTGGTCTTAGAGATGATGGTCAATTATTATTGTGCTGTTTATAGCACACAGATTGTTTAATCAGTTTTGTTTGCTTCATAATAGTTGATATTCTGGTGATATTTCCATATTTGCCGCGTACGTCCTTAAGTAAAGTATAAATATTAAAAGTTTGATGTCCTTCTTATTTTTAAGACAAATCAATATTGCTCCAAATATAAAGCTGTCTCTGATTTTTTTTTATCTTAATCAAGCAATGAATAAAGTAAGACTGGTAGACCTGATCCATCTTGATGAAAGAGTATTTGGAAATAGATGTTTCACTTTTTTTAACAAATCTAATAATCTTCGACGATACTTTGATTTTCGTATAGGCTGACATTGTGTACAATATGCATTAATAAGAAGCAATGTGAATGTTTCAAAAACAGAGTAAACGTTATTTGCGTTAAAAGGCTAAATGTACTATCAAATTCCATGAATTCATTGAAGCATTTACGTGAGTATCATTTAACACATTTTCCATCGATTCCATGGTAGCTGTTATGAACATATATATATGTTGAATACACTCTAAACTCTCTCTGTATAAAAACGCTTACGTATATGTTGCATACATAAATTTGACTGGCATGGTGATATGTTCGTGATTGTCTTGTTCAGTTAGAGAGAAACCTAACCCTCGCTATAAAGTTAATGGATATCGTCGCAAGTCCAGACTATCGGCTCAGAGAAAGAACACTGTGCGGACACCGATTTAATAATTTTATATCGCACGAACAACACGCAGTGCAGTTCAGACGCTGATCATTTTCCAATGCCGTCCCTTAACAAGGACATCGACGTTTACGGACTATTCCCAGTTGGGTTAAAACATGTTTTGTTTGTGAACACCAATACGTGTAAAGAACACATACAGATATAGTTTGAGCATGCCAAGACGGAATGGAATGGATATACTTAACAGACTGTTTGTAAATGGTAAACCTACGTAAATATTGTTTGTCTGGAACTCGACACAATTTCTTTGCATTAAGGTATGTGTCACAACATTTTTTTTAAAGTGCTGTTTATGTATGTATTTGGGAAATTAAACGTGCATTAGATAGTGAAATTGTTTTCATTTGTAGTAACATTACTAACAACAAAACAAATATTACTTTTAATTGATAATTTGTTCGTGAAATTATTTCTAGGCATTTATAACATGGCAAAAATAATTAAAATATAACATGATTAAAAATGTTGCGGAAAATTATTTAGTTTTCATTTAGTTCCGATTACTAGATACTGTGCACACGGTTTTAATCAGAAAACTGATATTTATAGTATTCATTTAATAGTATAAAATGTCGTGAGTTAACTGTTCGTTAGAGTTTGTATTTAATCTGAAAAAAAACAACAGCGGTGCGTTTGATTTTAATTTAGCAATTACGCTTTAACAATCTCATAACCTGTAAAATAATACTACTTAAAAACATGCAGTTTGTTTAAATCAAGATAAGAGAAGTGAAGTTGTGAAATGCATAAGGTATGAACAAAAATAATGAAACATAAAAATCATGAATAAAGCCAAAATAAAAATTGCAGTTAAACATCGCCAGCGTCTGCATAACGGCATTGTGTAAATGAACTACTGGTAATTGACTACCTCTCATGTTGCCATGCAGCTGTTAGAAGATTAATTGATTTCAGTATCCTTAATTGGTTAATACACCAGGGGGTCGTTTTGTTCATAATTATGTTGTCAGTTACACAATGCCAATGAACGCATGGGCTTAAATATGATTTAATAATTGCCGGTGGTGAAGATAATTTATCACATGCTATACATTGTTGTTAAGTTATATAACCATTACACATATATTAACTTAAACATGTGGAATATAAATGTTTGCGCGTTTGATTGTTTGAATTAATGCGTGAAACTAACTAGTCGCGTTTCGCTTTTTTCTGAAAAGGAATGGTCAACGTCAACTGACATCACTATCAAACCTCGTACGTGATTTTGTTTGCTTATTTCAAAGCAAGTTATAAAAAAGATCCGACACTATTTGCCATTTTATTTATTATTATTCTGTATTTTTTTTTAATTCGTCCAGGAAACGTTTTTGTCAGTCTTGCACATATATATAGGGATCGCTTTTGAACAAAATTCCTGAACTCGTTTAATAAAATATGGTGCGAAATGACAAATCGTGTCAGATCATTAATACACGGTTCTCAGTATGATAGCCGTTTATTTAAAGTCGACGTTGTTACATGTTTGTCAACACAAAGTGCACTTGACTGGCTTCGCATGGCTAAGCTTTATTGAACCAATCCACTGGCAATACAACAGTATCAAAATTTGCGGAATAGAGGTTCACTGTTAAATAAAAGACTGATGACGACCATAAGGTTAAACTTTAAAACTAAACATTAACATAGTTTCTAATATTGTAATTGTCATGGACAAGTAATTTTTTGAATGTATTCCGACATGTGGTGTATACGTGTTTCTCCACCCTTTTGATTTAACATCAATAGGAAAACACAACACAAAGGGAATCTATGAAATACTTCTTATCCGTATAAGAATTTGAAACTTAATATTGAATTCGCAAAACTAACGAAGCAGGCAATTCATAAATACACTAGTCAGGCAACTTGACGAGGTCAACTAAGATTCAATTAATGTGTAAGGGTCTTTAACAGTATTTACAGTAAATCGTTCCCTAGAAATAGAGTAACTAAAACAACTGAGTAAATGTTTATGATTTTTTCAATTATGTGAAACATGTTTTTGTCAGAAGAGAGACGCAGCAAAAGCATCGAGCATTTTTTTTCAATTCTGTCAAATTGTACTTTGCAGTCTTGATGTTAAGCAATATAGCAACGTCTTTTTGTCTGGCAAATTTGGCCATAAGTAGTTTGTAAGTTGATCTGTACTTGCTTCACATTTTTGTGAAACCTTGTCATGTGATGTACTCTTGTGTCTCGACGTCACATATGGCCTCATGACCGAGTCTTTGTTATTATCAGAAATAACATTTTTCATGTCGCATTTACTACTTAATTGAATGTAAAGGACGCGTTAAATGAACTATTTAGAGAACAGCTGCATCGTATTCATCGACCAGAGCACGTGTTTCAAGAGCAATTATAAACGTCCCTCGTTGTGCTGCAAGTGGATAGATTGCTTGGTCCACATGTTATAAAGTCACGGTTCTCTCTGTTAATGTATCATTAACACATTTTACTCGCAGTCCTCTCTGTTTATTGCAGGTATTATATGTAACTGTTGATATTTTTGTTCGGAAACTGGTCATACGGAATTTTTGTGTGTGGTTATTGTTTTTTAAAAGTGTACTGTAATAAACTTAATATTGAACCGGGATGCATTATGTTAAATTCAAGTTAAATAATAAGATTATAGGATATTGCGTATCGTGATATAACCAAAACACTATATAGAGTATAATTTGTGTTATAATGAGTTAAACAACGGTTGAATTAATGGCAATATAAAGTGAACTATCACACTACACTTCAACCACTTTATTATTTAAGGTGTCTTAGGTAAGGGATCTTTACATGCCCGTGTCTTAGGGTGAACAAGAAATATATTTTGGATTACGTCAAACCTGTGACCTCATGGTCGCTAGGCGATCACCATACCGACCAGACAACATCTGGTCGTTTCGGTAGTTACCTTCGCATGGGAATCTTTATTTATTTAATGGTTTATTGTATTAGTATACGTGCTTTTTAATTACAGGTATGCAAATGGGTCGAGAAACAGTCAGACCGAACTACCGTATCGTAGTTCTGGGGTCATCGGGTGTGGGAAAATCGTCAATAATTAGCAAGTTCATGCACGACAGATTCTTAGAAAATCACAAAGAAACCATTGAGGAATTACACAGACATGTGATGCGGTTTGACAAAGTTTCTGTTGAAATTGATATTCTCGACACGTCGGGCTCTTATCAATTCCCTGCGATGCGCAAACTTGCCATAGCAACTGGCGACGCTTTCGTACTCGTGTATTCAGTTAATAACACGTCCAGTTTCGAAACTGTGAAAATACTGCGCGATGAAATTCGTGAGCAGAAAACAAAGGGGAAATATTCGATCGTCGTCGTAGCTAACAAGGTCGACTTGGAGGCCTTTAAAGACACGTCGTGTGCCGTAACCGAATCCATCGTTTGCATGGACTGGGAGGAGAAGTTCGTCCTTGCGTCCGCAAAAACGGGCGAAAACGTTCACGATGTCTTCCAAGCTTTGGAGAATACAATACGAGAGCGAATATCGCTGGACGAAAAACGCCTGAATTTCATCCGACGGATATCAATGCCTGTCATGCGTATGGCGAAGTCCGAAAAATTCACGGTCGGACTAACAAAAACTAAAAGCAGAACACATTCAATGGACTCATAGAACACTTGTTTCTAGCTCTTGTTCGTTACTGGATTGCACTTTTATGCACCTGTATGGTAACTGTGCTAGATTGACACACTGATGCGCCGAGCCATTTTAATAGTTTGAGACAATGAGGCGTCTTATTGTTGCGTTGGTCCACAACAACACTTAGACACACCAGGGCTGTTGTCGAATGTAAGAATCGCATTATATTTTATATATTGTCTAGTTTTGTACAGCAATCTGACAATGATTTTTAAAATAGTTCTAAGCGATGATCATAATAAAATGAGACGCTGATTAATTAAATTAAAAAGGCAGATATATCGATGTAATATTTTCAGTGAATTAGTGTTGTCTGTTGTCATTTATAAAATTCGAAAAACATGTCAATTATATATTGGTTATGTTTTTGTGCACTGCGTTACAGATGCATATTTATTACGAAGATTATATATTTAAATCATGAATGATATTTTCTACATACAGAAAAATTGTTAATTAATACTGGTCAGACTTTTCTCATGTACGAAGATAAGTACGAACCATACCGAGTGATGCAGTATAATTCTACAATAATATCGGTTGTCATGCTTTCACAATCGGGGGTTGTTTACATTTCTTGTGTTTATATTCCGACCAATGGCAGTCAGCGTACAGTGCTTATTAGTTTAAAATAGTTCACCATACTTGAAATATAGAATATGAACATGAACAAGCCAATTTAAAAACACACATACCAAATATGGTCTATACCCGTTCTCAGAAATGTATTATGTTATAGAAACTTATCACTTCATTTCTATGTATAAGAACATTATTAGTATAAGTGAAGTGTTACTGTGACATATAAAACATCTAAGATTTTTATTAATGATTTTTCATTACAAAAGAACATTTATGAATACATATAGTGTTAAACCAGGGAACGTGTTTCTCTGTCTATATCCACATATATTATAGTGCATATGTATATTAAGTATAAAATATAAACATTAATTATGTTAACTACTTTGGCCGTTTATTTAAAGTAAGTGTTGTCGTAGATTGATGAAAACTGATACAGGCAAGATCAACAATGTTTCCTAATTTACCTTGCATATAGGACCTTCAATGTTAGGTGTTGTGCAGATGTTTTTTTGAGTCACCTGACTTTGTTAAAACTTACATTGATCATAATACATTTGCTGTATAACTATCCATTGTTTAGATGTCGTAAAGTGTTATATTATAACACTTAGAACATATATGTACCATGGTTGCATAATGTCATTTGTATAAACATGTATGTATGAGTTATGCTCGCTCCTGAAAGGACATGAAATGTTCGATTATATATATATATATATATGCATTTAATTTCGTACTGCTTATACCTGATGTTGAGATAACAATACAGTTCAAATATAATTGCATTTCTCCAATAATCCCGCGCTGTGTTTCATTATTGTCGCAGTATTATGTTATATATTTTTTTATGATTTGTTACGTTCAACAGCTTCAAACGTTCAACTTCAATCAGTGTTGTAATAAGAGAATTATGTATGTTCCTATGAAAAAAAAGTAGTATGTGTACGAAAAAATTTAACATAACCTTCATGAGTACGATGTTGGATGGGTTTTATTTGCTTAATTGTAAAAAGTTATATTTGAAAGGCGTCTAGTTTTAATTTAACGCCATTGAAAAAAATATATTTAATTGAAAAATTCATTCATTTTATTCTCATTACCAGGCGTGCATTTTCGAAATAAAAAACTGTCGTTATTGATTGATTACTAGGATGAGCAGTCTTTTGCAATATTATTATATAATTTATTTATTTTCATTTTTCCATATAACGTTAATTGTGTTTTCGGTCATTTGCTTTGTCATTTAAAAAAAAGTAAGACAAGAAACGATGGGATACAATAGAATGATATGTAAGTTTCGATTACAGATAAGTTTGCGAAAACGTTAGCCTCTCGCTAAAACACGTGGTTCAAGTTGTGTAAGCTTAACAAGACAAATGTATCTGTATATAAAACGAACATATAGTATTCTCTATGTATATATCATTGTTTTGAAACAGATGATATGCATCAAAATCGAGGATTTGTCTAGAATGCAGCTAGGTAATATAATATGTTATGTGTAATCATGGTTATTGCGTATTCAGTGGTGTAAGCTTTTTATACAATATTGTATTATTGATGCATTTGTACGTTTATATACACCAAAACACGGATGCGGGAATATATTAATTAAAAACAAAACAGTTTTGTTTGTCTATTCATCAGCATGATCCTTCAAAAACTATAAGATGCAGATAGAACTGCGCAGAAAAAGAAAATAATAATTGTTCAGAAAACAACAAAGCCACAGAGCATATTAGTAAAGTCATGATTTAGATTCAGTATACCGACGTCAGTTAACTTATCTTTAAAACGCTCACTAAAAACCTGGGTTATTTCACGTTTAACAATCTACAACAACATAATCGGAACAAAAACAGGTGATCAAGCTCAGAAAAAAAGCATTAAATAAATGTGTCGTTTGATTAAACGGACAATCACAAAGCAATAAACCCACGCTTCTTAGAATAGAGTGAGGACACGATTATCAATATTTACTTCAACATGTGTTTTCCACATTGCCAGAGTCATTTGAGCTTTTTCTATCAAATCTACAACAATATCACTTGATATTTTATTTCGACCAGAGAGTCGCTAGAATCATCTGTGAGTGAAATATTCCAATTGAACAACATTATCATGAACTTTTAAATATTATTCAGTGCTCCCAGAAAAACAACGCTATAAACGTTTAAAACGTTTCAAAAACAAAGCGATGTCACCAAACATATTAGTTTATTTTCAACAAAACAGTCGCTTCAATCATTGGCCTTTTACAAGTTTGCATTGTAATCAATGTTGACATTCATATCGTAACGCTACTCTTTAGAGGGTGATCGATGGCTTAGCCCAGATGTGCAGTTTTCGCGAGAAATAAATCATTAAATGATCTTAAGTTTAACACCGTTCTGGAGATAGGTAAATGTCATATAGTCACACTGTGAATAAGACCCGTCTACAATAAATGTCATACAGTCACACTGTGAACAAGTCCCGCTACAATAAATGTCATATAGTCACACTTTGAATAAGACCCGTCTAAAATAAATGTCATAAAGTCAAACTGTGAAAAAAAAACGTCTGCATTGAATGTCATATAGTCACACTTTGAATAAGACCCGTCTAAAATAAATGTCATATATTCACACTGTGAATAAGTCCCGTCTACATTTAATGTCATATAGTTACAGTGTGAATAAGACCCGTCTACAATAAATGTCATATAGTAACACCGTGAATAAGACCCGTCTACAATTAATGTCATATAGTCACAGTGTGAATAAGACCCGACTACAATAAATGTCATATAGTCACAATATGAATAAGACCCGTCTACAATAAATGTCATATATTCACACTGTGAATAAGTCCCGTCTACAAGTAATGTCATATAGTTACAGTGTGAATAAGACCCGTCTACAATACATGTCATATAGTCACAGTGTGAATAAGACCCGTCTACAATACTTGTCATATAGTCACACCGTGAATAAGACCCGTCTATAATAAATGTCATATAGTCACAACATGAATAAGATCCGTCTACAATAAATGCCATATAGTCACACTGTGAATGAGACCCGTCTTCAATAAATGTCATATAGTCACAATCTGAATAAGACCCGTCTACAATAAATGTCATATAGTAACACTGTGAAAAAGACCCGTCTACAATAAATGTCATAAAGTCACACTGTGAATAAGACCCGTCTACAATAAATGTCATATAGTCACACTGTGAATAAGACCCGTATACAATAAATGTCATATAGGCACACGGTGAATAAAACCCGTCTACAATAAATGTCATTGTCATTCCATTGGAGCTAGTAGCGGATATTTAACGCACGACGACAAGCAAGAACATAATGGGACAATTTAGAAAAATAAATTCTTTCTCCGAAAGAAAACGAAAACATCTTATAAGAGAAGTACTTAATTAATGTAAAAGGACAGTTCTGAATATAGGGCGCATTAACGTAAGACACTGTACGAGTCAATGGTCATATGAATGACGTTAGTTATACATATCGTTCGAACTATACTGCTTTCAAGAAAGTTATCGCGTAAATGAAATAGCTTTAAGTCTAACGGTTATTCAAAATGGCACATTTTAGAAGGGAAACATATTTTGAAACACTCTCCATTAAAACTCCATTTTAAGTATAAGTTAAAATTATTAAAAATTATGAATGGCTGGTTATGTTTAATTTCCATTTAAAGTCACTTTTTTTCTTAGAAATGAAAACAAAGCGACATGTAGAATATGGACGTAAACAACGAAGGTTGACATGTCAATATTATAATAATTTGTAAACATATAATGTGCCAAATGCTTGAGTGGTATATATTCTGTGTTATTGCAATTATCAAAAGTTGATGATTGTCTCATTTTTTGGTTCAATAACGATGCGGCAAAGTAATGTGTTTGTTACTGTTGCCTACTTTCTGGAGGTTGCTCTCTAATAAATATTATCGTTGTATGTAAGCTGTCTCGTTTTCCTCTTTATGGGTCAATCCAATAAATAGTGCGGAAATTACTTAATATCTCGCTTTTTATGAACTTGCGGGGAATAGTTGCAAACAACTTAAAACAAATTAATGGAAATAGGTCAACGACTTGCAAAAAGTACCTGTCATTGATGTGTAATGCAAACCTGAATTTGTAATAAATATTAACTGAATATTTCAATTACTGATTTAAATATGTATTTCAAATAGTTTTAAATGTTAACCTTCAAAAGGTATTAACTATATTGAGGCGATTTGCACGTGAGCAGGCACCTTAGGGTTACAAAATAGATCTTGTATGATATTTATGATACTTTTATACTGCATTCACTAAAAATTAACGAACTTTGCATCGTTGCCAAAAATAGAAGGATTCGCTTTTTAATTAACGTTAACTAATATAATATTGAAACATACAAACATATGAATAAAAATGAATGTTACAGTTGAATTGTTTAGCGATTACTTAAGGCTAATTGTCTGATTATAACGTATTTGCAGTTAAGTTCTCGCGAAGGTCTTCATTTACATATCGAAACGTGTTGATCTATTTTTCATTTTTAGAGGCCTGGTGATTGTTATTATATTTCAACTTTTTTATTATTTTTCTACAAAGCTCTAGAACTGTGTTCTGAAAGAATGTATAGTTATTTAAACATCCAAAACATATTCAGAATCTTTGTAGTTGGATGAAAAACGACTAAACATGAGTAAATAAAAAGAAACATACTTTACCGTATTGGTACGCCTGTGCAAACCTACGCAAATGGGTATGTGTCATCGTTACATATGTAACAAGATGCTTGCAAAACACTACAGTTTTAAAAGATAGCTATACCTGTTCCAAATACGCCGAGAGACGGAGCAGATCTCTAATCGCTGCCTGAACTTCCAGTGAACCCTTTAATCTGATTTTTTTTCTCAAGGATCTGATATTAACTAGCTTAATTTGTTTAAAAGACAATGAATATTCCACAAGGACAATATGTGTGTTTATGTTATTGCTCAGTGAACTAAACATTGCATTTTCTATGGAATTAGATAGTTTAACATAAGAAAGTGTATTATCATATTGGCCAAATACTTTTACTCTCAATATTATTATGAACATAAAAAGGACGCATTGCAATTTGGAATATCAGTGTTGACGCTTAAAAAACACGAATACAATTGAGGCTTACGTGCATAACAATATGTTTTACCTTTAGAAACTCAACAAACCCGAATATAGTTCAATAACAGTAACCAGCCTTCTAGAAATGTTGTGTTTTCTCACATAGTACTTAACTTGACCCCCCTGTTTGAAGACTAAATAATATGTTTGTCATATTTATACGTAGACGGTTTGTTCAGAGCGTTGCTTAACTACTTGGCTATAATGGGGTCTGAACATGCCTGATAGTCATGAGTTTTATGTATTTTTGTATTTCATGTATAACAGGACATTTTTTTTTCCAATAAATCGTCAATAAATCGTCTGCAATTTTATATCCAGATCGCCTACGCCTTTACATTGTCAGTAGTTATGTAAATAGCGTTGAATACTTTTTCTATAATAAATAAGCTTCGTATGGAACTATAATATTTTATAAACTTATATATTATGGCGTGCAAGTGCCGTTGTTATCATTAACAATACTATTAAATTATAATACAGAAATGTGCCTTAAAATCAGTGTTCCGATAATTTGCAATGGACAATTATTATCTGGGCTCTAAATGTGGCATTAAAATCAACTATTTTATCTCAGCGTGAACAGAATTATAATGGACTGTCAACATTCTAAAGTACTTTTGTATTTTGATAAGGCCTAAGTGCCAGACATAATGGATATTTGATTTTAAAAGCATTTGCTTCTAATATTAGTTTCAAATTCAGAAACTAGATTACCCGGTATTGTTTTGCAATAAATATCGTTCGCAATAGTAAAGTAGAATGCCACAATTATTTACGATATATAATATCATTTCAAATCTTTTGTGACGGAGAATCGTTAGTATAGAGTGCACTGAGAGTTATAATATTACTATTCAATTGCTTGCCAAGAACCATTAGTTTTCCAGTACCCGTTGCTATTGAACGTAAGAGAGTGTTCATTGACCTTAATATTCCACTCTTGAAGTGATAGCTTTAGAATCACATTTACGCTGCATCTAACGAGCAGAGATAGTGTGATCCATTATGATAACAAGCGCCGAGTGATGACATCGTTGAACATCCACTTGATTTATGCCAGTACACTCGTACGAAATCTTATAAGGAATAATAGCCAGTACTTGCCTTCTCGTGGTAAGACGTAAGGTGTTACTGCAATTGCGAACATGTCCTAAACTATATATACTCATCTTGACCCCAGTTGCATTCGTTGGTTTGTGTGATAAATGCCGTATTGAGGTACGAAGTGAGGCGTTAATGCAACTGCACACAAGCAATCATAACTAAAATACATATAATCATCCTGACCCAAGTCTTATTCATTGGTGTTTGTGATTAATGCCTTCTCTTGGTACGAGGTAGGCGTTACTGGAACTGCGAACAAGCAATCTTAATGTTGAATCATTAAATGCTTGCATGTGCAATCCTTCTTTAAATTAATATCTGGTTAAAAAGTGAATACTCACGTTAGATTTGATAAAACCATGAAACTATGTGTTACATGATTGTTCATGTATGTTGCAAGCTCACAACAAACTAAAAATATATAAATATAAACAACAATTAACGGGATGGTCTTTGAATTGATTCGTTTGGGCATTATTGTCGAATTGAAGGGTATCATCGAGTTTCCTTTATGTATAGTTCCGTACTCCTGATTGTATGTAATGCCAGTGTTTGGTTTTCAAACAATCTCTTTGTTGGTGTATTTACAATTGAAATGTGAACGCAATCATTCAGATAAGATGCAAAATAGACTAGAATATATAATAGAGCTGCTGGGGCATTGTGAACCAAAACCAGAACAACAATTGACCTAGTGAACGACTTTTGGGTCTGTTCCACAATATATTTATATAGTATATTTATATGTATAAAGAAACTTCAGAATCAGTATAAGGAGAGAAATTTCTGTTACCAGCCGCTAGTACTGTATTTTAAGTTTGTGGCAAAACATGGACCAAGCAACTGACTAACAACCGAACTCATTTGCACCATCTAATGGATATAACGGCAAGACATCAAGCGAGCCATTCCTAACTTCAACTATTATGTCATCAACACATCATACAGAAACCGCATGAAATGAGAGCGCATTACTACTTTGCAAGAACATAATCATTTGATATTTTGTAAACAAGAATGTCAGTCAAGGTCATATGAAGTTTTGTATTTCACGAAGTAAGATTATAGCACCTGACACATTTGTACTCGGTTTGGTTTTTGATAACGATTGTTAAATAACCTAACCTATTCAACATGAGGAGTGCTTTATGACGTGCAGTTTTTAGCACAAGAATGATTATGGCAGTACACTGGTACTATGACCTTACTGTGTTAAAATATGTGTTCTAAATAAACTAGATTATGTAAGACAGAAAATGAAGTACCAGATTCATAATCAACCTCCGTCTAATAAGATATGTGTTTGACAATCGTTAAACGAGAAAAGATTTACACTATTTAATCAATGTAATTCAGGCAAGATCTTTCACAAAATTAGCCATTACATGCACATTTACAATGAAAATCCGGTTTCATAATAATCAACTGTCCATAACAGTCGTTATCTTAAATCTGCATATTTAAACGTCAGGATATTAAAATAGTAAATATGTTAAACGTGAGTTTATTGACACAGCCAATGACACGCTTTGCATCAAAATAAAAATAACATATTTGACTTATTGTGACTTTCGACACCATAGCAAACATCAACCAAAAAAACGGTGTTTGTTCTTACACAAATAATCAGTTAAGATGTATGGAATATTGTACAAGTTAAAGTCTCTTAAAATATATCTGCCGAAAAGTTCCTTCGTGTACACGCTGAACAATTTCTTATCGTTTCAACAACAATGCCTGGATGTAAAGAAATGCCCTTACAACATGTTATCGATGTCGCTTTGTCTCCAATCAAACAACGTTATTTATGTGTATAAACCGAATTAATGTCTGCGTTCGACAATCAATCGGCAATAAATATCGTCACAAGCAGCTGGATTGTATCGTATCCAATTCTCCCCTTTCATATAAATCACCATGATATAGTGACTCAGTTTTTAGATATGGTCTGTGTTAAACCACACGTAGAAAACCAGGAAAACAGAGTAAGACTTTTAATATTAACCGCAGGTTGTTAATTTGTCGGTGATAATACTTTTAAAACATATGGATTGAAAACAACGAAAGAACAATCAGAGTGATAAACAATTAAAACAAATATTGTACACAGACCTGATCCCTAGACAAAATGTGCAATAGTTTCACAGTTTTTAAGCCGTACTAAACATTTCTTTGGAACAATTGATGAAACAAAATCAAATAGACTATTGAATCAGTTCTGATTTAAGTTTATTGAGGTTGCAAAACATGATACAGTTTAGATGTTTTTTACCTAATTAAGTAAACTAATCTTACATCTAGGTATTTATTTTTAGTGACAATATATACGTTAGTTTAAACATAATTCTATTTGCATAAAACATGCAATGGGATTAAAATACAAACTTTTACAACATTAATCGTTACCTCTCAAGGATTCATTTTCTTTGGGAATGTTTCATGGTCGTGTTTACAATGCTGGTTTTATTGCTCGCAATGCATTAACAACCATTCCATTATAGTATAGTGTAGCATCCTTGTCCTGATGAATTGTTCTTATCTTTTGCATGGTGGATGATTATTAAAAGGACAAAAAAGTCAACCATGGTGCATTATCTTGGCTTGGGAAACCTTTTATCATCATTAATCATTTTTCTTCTTTATCATATCTGTATGTGACATGCCGGTAATGAGATTTTATAGTTTGATTGATTTAATGTGTAGTAAAACGTAGTGTGGTTTTCTAAGCAAAACCAATGCATCGCACAGCAGTTATTTTGTCCCTAATCTGTTTGTGTATTACGGATATTGAACCATTGTTATACGTCAATAATGTGCACGTAATGTATATGCTACATTTGAAACACAAATAACACAAAATGCTGCCGCATAATTTACTTCATACAAAATAAATTGCAGGTTACAGAATAATTATTTTTGCCAATAAATAAATTCTGCATTTGCTTTATATAAACATACTGATGTAATAATGAGTACTTGAAAGACAATACCATTATACAACCAAAAACAAAAGATAACCTTCATATAACAGCGCTGTAATTGAATTCGTAGTCTTGTTATGGCATTTCTCAGGTATTGACCTAGTTGATATTCAGAAGATATGTTTTATTCTATACTACCTTTTTGAAAAAATAAGAAAACATTAAAATCGCATTACGGAAAAATAATTCCGTCTCTTTTGCGGGGAGGTGTAAACAGTTTCAACAGCAATGCTGGATATGTATATTGTAATGGTCAATATATGTCATTTACTCTTTATAGTTTAATTAAGTTCTATTAAATGGAACGTTTAGTTAGGTTACAAACGTTATACTTGCTGAAACACACGCTTCAACTATTTCTACGTTGCTTAACTAAACAAAATGTAACAAAGACCGTGTATTCTAATTCATGTATCTATTGAAATCTTTGTTAAACATGTGAATACGGTATGAAGCGCGACTATCCATCACCGCATAGGTATGATGTCATTTTTTTATCACTATTATTTGACTTGAGAAAAGAAGACAGCTTGAAGTGTAATACAAACAGAGTGACACACCAGTTGTAAACAAAACAATAATTCTTATAAACGAGGACATATATCTACTGTAAGTGACCTATTTCCGAAACATCCTATCTCCAACACCCTCTTATACACACATAAACTACACTTATGTATGAAACACGAGCATGTGCGAAGAAATTGGGATTAAACCCATTTATAATGGATTCCAAATCTAAGAGCAAAAAGAAGAATCTACGGTCCGAAATGTTTTGTTAAGTGCGGCCGAAAAATCTGGGACCCGAAAGTTAAGTAACCCTTCATCATTTCGTCGTACATTATTTTAGGGCAAGTTCTTGTTACATCAACGTACGCGATAAATGTGGGGTTATTCGGAAAAAATGCTTTAGCTGCGGCGACAGATTTGCATTGGTTTGACATCGTTACAAATATACCTCAGTGTATTGTTTGAAAGCGCCATGCAAGTTTATTTTTTAGTGCACAAAAAAACCTGTTTTATCAATGCTGTCTTAAATTAGGTAAGATATTGATAATCAGATACATGTTTGAAGAACAACAACGTTTCCAAAGATACGTTCTGACCAGTCATGGCAGTTTTAGAAATATATCCTGCTTCTGCTTAGTACGGTTCGCCGGAAATGAAAACGTAAAGGCACGTTGTTTTCTGTATGAAAAGAAGGCGGTAAACAGTATTTTTCCTGGATTAAAACGTTACACACGCACATTGAGGCGACATTATAAAAAGTGTCGTACACCAGGTATATGAAGTTGTATCTTGGCCGGACAAATACATGAGTAATACTAACTGCTCATATCATACCGGGCGTGGTTTTTCCAGGTTAAATATATAAATACTCTTCCCTGCATAATATGATAGCGTTGGGTTGTAATATATCATGGTCAAGTATATTTTAATATACAGTGCGCATAAGCCTAAAGTAATAACAAGGGGTTTCCGAACATTCCGCTAAGCTAACAAAAAATAGGCGCTTATTAAAAATGGATATACAAAATTGATCATCATGTCATATAAAAGCTGCACGTTTGTTATTTTAAGTACAGAATGTTTGTTTGGTATAATATAATAATATCATAGGCATCCTTCGTGGTCTAGTAAATATCCTCCCTCAATAAGTACTGTCAACCTGAGCCTTCGGTCACGGTGGACATTCCTTTCCAAGAGATCCAATATTTACTACATGTTTACTCCACAACTGCCTGTGATATTAATAAAATCGCGAACGTTTGCATATATAAGTTCACACAAGCGGCTAGAAAAAAGAAGAACTACTATACTTATGTGTATTTCAAGCCCACAAAACACAGCAAACAAATGAGTTACGTATTCTACCAGACGTTACAATTATAGAACTACTATTTCACAACGATGATTAACAGAACATAGCTGCCTATAATAAACCGGAAACGATGCTTTTCTCGGTCGTTTGACACTTTTCAAGGAACATGCAGCGAACAATGTTTTGATGATTTTTAATGATGATCATTAATCAAGTTAGAAACGTAAATTATCAACATTTTTTCTTGGAAACTGCGTTTTAACTAGACTATATAGGTCATCTAAAACCAGATGAGTAGAGGCATATTACTTTAGCTCCGTATTCTGCCTTTTATGACATCTTCAGCACAGACGAAAACCACTATATCCGTTGCTGTAATTGCGATGGATTTGCATATATTCATATAAAATATAATTGGACAATTTATTGATTCTAAAATTCCTCATTACCAACTTCTTTTGTCTACTCAGTGCGTTTCAGGTTTACAACTTTGCTACTTTCTTAATGATTAAAATTAAAGACACACGATCTTGGTTTCAATATTCTGTTGGCAGGAATATAATTGTATTTATATTAAAAATAATGTTTCGTTTTCTTATATTCACTTTAAACATATACAGCAAAATAACATTGTATACCCACCATTATGGTTTCTTACTGCGATTACACTCCAATGATCTGATATTGAAGTGCATGATGCTTTGTTTAAACATCTTTGTTAAAAAACAGATGTATTGGATAAGTGTAGCAATTTTTATTTAATCGTGCGTCGGAACATTTCAGTTTTGCTTCTCTAATGCATACATATCTATAGGATACACCCCTAATTTACACTAACGACCGGGAATAGCACAAAAGTCATAACTTGTAAGACATTCGTAAGTGCCATTTCCGCACAACGCATTAAGAGTTGTCATGTTTATTCATCCAAACAATCAGGTTAACAGGATCACGTAAATTTAGTTTTATCTGTTGGATTTCTGTATGACCTATATGTCTCACCAAGTCATAAGGTCAACGTACTTTTTACGTAACTCTGCAGTTAATGCTTCAAATCGATCGTCGTCATAGATCCACGTTATGATGCTAAAGGAAATGCCGTATTAGCCTTTCTGCACGAGATTAAAGAAATGGAAACCATGTATTCACAGTAAAAAAAGACATAAAATCCGCCATGCATATAAGGAAGTCATAAGATCAGCAATAACAACGTATGAAGATCGTTGATAAATTCAGAGCACGTTTAGACAATTTGAACTTAAAGAGTGAGTTTCACACATATAACATAAGAGTGCATAGTCTGTATTTTTGTTTTCGATACAATTGAAGAGCGTATGCAAATTTAATATACAAATCTACCACTTTGGTATCCTGGACCTTCCACATGATGGGGTAAGAAAGTGTGTTGGTCCATACGTCACGTTGCATATGTTTTATAACAAAAATAATGTCGCTATCATGCAATTGTGATTTTCTTTTACGATCAAGCAATAAAGACCTTCATTTAAGCGTTATATTGCAAACCATCATTAATGCAAACGTGTATAGTGTAGTGTATTCTTGTTATTTATTTCATCTCCATGTTTATTCATGACGATTGTTCTGCAGTGTAAAAATCATATAAAGATATGCTATAACCTTGCAGTGCACGAGACATAATATATTTTTGCTAGACAAATAACTTACTCATCTACGTGCTTCTGATTGTAGAATTGTCCCCATAGACCATTAGTATTGTCTCATTCCATAGCACGCTCGGTGACACAAATCAATCTTATTGTGTTTGCAGACAAATAGATGCATAATGTCCGTGGGGTCGGGTAGTTTGCTGTCGTCATCGAAACTCATTTAAACGACAAAACAAAATAGACGATATTGCTGTTTAACTATAATCATTTTGAATTAAATTAAAATGATGACAAAATGGGCACATGCTAAACGCAACGGTTACACAACTCCACATTACTGCATATTCATACAACTTTACATACCTTATTTTTCTTATCTATGGACATAACGATGTGTTTGTTCATAACTGTATCTACCTTAAGGCGAAACAACTGCCCTGGTTATATAATAATGACTTTTGTACTGAATTGTGTTACATATGATTTCATTGATTCGCTTAACGTTTGATGTTGATATATTTAAGTGTTTTGATTCTGCTACATCAAATGTATATACATTTTGAAGTTGAGTATTAATTCGGATTAATACATTTTAATTGGGTCATTTATTTTTTTAATAGCATGTGTAACTACAGTACTAGTTGATGTCTAAATATGTGCAGCTTTGCATTTAATAAATTCAAATTTGTGTTGGATAACAATGCACTCTATGTAATTTAGTATGTCTGGGCGCCATATGCATATTTGAAAGTATCATGTGTAATGAAATATAACTATGGTCTAAATAATGGGCAACTCATCAATAGGATAAGATAAAACAATTGCAGAGCGAATTTATTCGATTTGTAAACGCTAATAGGCAAGCCGCCCCTTTTTGTTTAACACATGAAAATTGGATTTTCGTTCGTCTCATTGACAAATTATTCCTAGCAGTGGTGCATGTTAAACCGATTGCCAATGGTAAATGTGATTGAGAATATAGCCAATGGTGTCATATGATCATAAAGAAAACATGGCATATTATGTTCTTTACAACGATCAATAATCATACTCCAATCAGAAAACGTAAATTTGATTTTTTTTATTAAAATCACTGCCATCAATTACTGTTTTTACCCACAGTATTAAGAACATAGTGCGGAATTGAAGCGAATCGAGTAGCTCTCCAAAATCCTTTGATAGCATAATTATATGGTTCTAATAGTGTACATACTTTATTTCATTTATCATAAACCAAACATTTATTTTCTATGTAATATAAACATTACGAATAATTTGGTCTTAAACCTGAATAATACAGCATTAAAGCGTTTTTTGAGCTATTTGTGTGTTGACTGACCAATGGCGTTAAGCTATTTTGTTGACATGATGTTGAAACGTTCCGGTTTTATTATGACGTTTACGTAAATATTTATACTCTGTGCTAATTAACAGGTATGTCTTAAAAACGATCTTACACTCGTTGTCATTTCAAACCATGATTTAATAAAATCGTCCATACAATGTTTAAGTGAGCACGTCAAAGCCTGGCTTACTCAAAACATTTCTGAACTCGTTCAAAAAGGTTTTAAATGACATCTCGAGTCAGATTCTTTCTTTTCCAATCGATTGTCAAATGAAATATGTAAACATTCTTCATGATGCGCCCATCTGGAAAAATTAGACATTACACTTTCACGTATACGCTTGCAGTAATTGCATAGTTAAAACCAATGAAAATGGAATGTTTTACTATTAAATGCAAATTGCGCAGAAAATATATTAATGTGCGTTGAAATTAGTAATTATTCATGAGAATTATTGTTCGATAACGTTTAGGGATATACACTATCGACGTTTGGTTATAACTGTATACTCACATTATGTAAAAGAAGATATACTCCCAAGGCACCAATAGTTAATGCGTATATATAAACTATAGGATTCCAAATTACCAAACCGTAATCGGTTTACAAATTTCAATGCATGTTTGTGTGCAGTGTATTTTGTTCGATAAGATGGCTATTAGAAACGAAAATCTGTTAGTTTAGAGATGTCAGATACCAGATTATTGATGCAACGGTGAAGACGGGGGTGTTTGATAAAAGGAACCCCGTAGGTCAATAACTTTGGTCACACTACTGCAAAAACAAAGGGAAATTATAAATGCATACAAATTATTACATTTCGATATTTCGCAATCGATGACAGTACAGAACACACTTGCTGTGTGCAGACTAAAACGAAAATCTTGTAATGAGCACATAAATCAGCATTTTTATCATTGCAGCAACATGAATTGGATTAGTAAAAGCTAAATGAATTTTACATGTGTTTTAAATGAAATTCCACTTTTTCGTTGATCGTCGTATTATGCACCTTGTGGCTTTCCAAGAAACAATAATTACGATTGCAAGTTAGATGCAGCAACCATTTGGGGTAATCCGTGGGTATTACATTTCATTCATGTTCGAAATGAGATAAAACTAATGACTCTTTTTATGAACTTATTTACTAAAGTTTTACTCGGAATATACGAAGTTTCAATGAGATTAGATCTCAGTGTTTTTACTACAGTTCAGCATGAAAATAATAGGAACATTATTTGTTTCTGTTAAAAAAAAACTTACATCGATAACATAAATAACACATAAATTACAAAATTATAAATATTTACAACACCTTATATACAAAACTATATGTGAAAATAATTATAGGAATCTTAAATAAACGAAAATTTTAATAACTTTAAATTAATAATTAATAACTTCCTGCTGAAGACGACGATTTACAATTCGTATGTTCCTTAACTGTCGAAACAATAATATTAAAATAATGTTTGGCCCAATTATCTCCGTTGAAGATATTATTTGGTACTTTGAAATATCTTCACAAATTGGTGTCTCGCAGCTTTTTCCTTGAAGGCTTATACATCATTAGGTATAATTGCACTTTACTCTGGCGGCTATGTGCCATAATTGGGTCCTTTGCATACTTGCTATACATAAACGTAGTAGTAGAAGCATATAATACATAAATGGGTTCGTCTTAGTCCACGGATATAGATTTGGTTTGTTATGATATTTGTTTTCGTAAATAAAACGTTTTAAAAACTCGTTTATAAAATCCCAATTATATATAATCGGCGATGCATTTCACTTGTGATTTAAATTATTATTCGCATACCTAAAATATGTATAGATTATTATATGGGGAAAGTGTGCCTTTAGTGGTTATTGGCACACTTGGTGAGTTATTTGCACGAGGGCTTTAGCCCGAGTGCAAATAAACACCAAGTGTGCCAATAACCACTAAAGGCACACTTTCTCCATATAATGACCTGTTTATTGCATATGTTCATCATTTAATTTTTTTCCTTCACTTAAAGTTATTACCGAACCAGCATTCCGTACTTTTATTTTCATTCAACTGATGACAAAATTTATGACGTATCTCGTGTGACGTCATTTATGTGACGAATTTTAGTGACAACAATTCGGACGTTGTGGTTTATTTAACAGTTCAACATTTATTTAAAAAAGCATGAACGAACCCAAAACGTATTTCGGATTGTGTGTTTGTAATGTATAATTGGAAACTTGGAGCATTGGATTAAAGTTGTCATTGAGGTAAGAGTGTCGTTTACTAAATTTTGATGTTGGATGACTCTTGTTAAACTTAAAGCTCAAATAGTGTCATCAATCGAATCAACAGTAAAGTTAAACTTTTAGTTGCAATCGATATTTTTTCATTATTTCAATTGCTTCATGAATTCCTAATTTAATGCCGCGGTACAAAATTCTCTTGTGCTGGAATATGCATAATTTGTCGACCATCTCCAATGCTTTCGAGCCAAATTTTAAACCTGTGTCTGTGAATGTCCGATATTGTTGTTTTCTTTGTGTTTTCGTTTTTTGTGCATTGACAAATTCATATGTATCAGGTTCTGCTAAATTATCTCCATTATTTTCAATGATGCTGTCCTGATTTAGTAAACGATTCGCTAGCGATTCCAAAACCCGTTCAGACGCCATTTTCTTTCAAGCTCCGGTCGCCAATTACGTAACGTCAACGCGTGCCGACGATCTGCCGTTACAGGACAACAGGTGCGAGATAACCGGAAGTTTGCAAATAACCGATTTTTGGCACAGTTGCCAAGTGTGCCAATAACCGGTTATTTGCATACTTGCTCAAATACCGAGATTTTACACGAGTTATTCGCGAAAAAACGACCAATTTTGTTACTAAATATAGTAACATATGCAATAAGCTATAATATTACCTTGTGTAGTAATAAAATACGCAGTTGATAAGGTAATTAAGTACACATCGGTCTAGATTTACACAAACCGCAATTATTATTCATTTTAAACTAATTTTCCATATAAAGAAATCACACTTTACGTTGTTTTGGATTGTACACTTTACCTTGTTTTGGATTGTGTACATAAAACAAGATATTGCTATAAGTTCGGAAAATATACGATTGATTGTTGTTGGATTATTTAACGAGACAAAAAAAGAAAAAGAATGCAGCCAATATTGTCTCAAACATAAAACATAAATATTCTGCTACCATCAATACAAGCTTCAAGGAAATACAGTCAGATGTTCAGATATATTGTTGAAACCCTTTTAGGAAATACAGTGAGATGTTCAGATATATTGTCCAAACACTTATAGAAATTGAAATGAGCTTTGATCTCTACTTGTACTTCCCATGAACCCATTTCGTGTCGTTTTGTTACTTCCTTTGTCATATTAATTGTGGGTAATAGATGTGCTCTGGATATATTAGTATTATACTAGGTTTGTATGAGGTCTCCAATGTTAACCAAGAATACTATACTTCTTTTAATTGTACTATTCTTTGTCTTTCCTGAAAAAGTTTTCTTCTTTTTATATCTCCTACTTATATGTTGAGCCAGTATTAAGATTGAATACCGTAAGTAGTATCGTAAATAATATTCTGCTCCTGATAATTATTTTATAAAAATATGATAGTGTTTAAACTAATATAATGTTTTAAGCATGTGTCTTCGAATTTAAATTCGCAATACAATCATCTGTCAGAACTCAGCCTTGAAACCCACTGTTCCGTGCAACTTTAATGAGCGGCATGACCTTAAGTTGTATATGATATAACACTGAGAAAATTGTCAAGTTACTAAACCGCAGCCATTAAAACACTTACAACACATAACAGGAACTTTTTATTGCTAGTTTAAACATGAACATGATAAGTATTCTGAGAAAGATATCAAAATAATGTTATATGTTTCTCGATTATTGTTTTTTTTTAACGTGAAAGCTATTTTCTTAGTATTGCGGTGTGGTTATTTCGAGTTTAAGGAGACAAATCTATCCATAGTATTAATGGAATTTTTCCCACTCGATTACGCATTGTCAAATACAGTAAGTAGAATGTTCGCACCAAGCACATTGATAACATAATAAATACAAAAAGCATTAGCTATTTCCAATTCATTTCAAAGTGACCATAACAGGTATTTGCTATAACAGATTGCACTGACAGGTATACGATATACAATAGTTCACTCGATGCAACTCTAGGAACTCTGTAAGACGAGAAATTCTTGTTCTTAACCGCTACATTTACAACAGAAAACACATTACACACATACAATGATTAAAACTGGTATCACCGCATTGGAACGTGCAATTCAAAGAATTGGGGTTTAGACCGGTTTGTAAGCTAGCCGAGTTTACCCCATATTTAATAACAAACCAAGCGCGTTTCTAAAACGATCTTAATTAAATGTACCTTTGCAGACAGAAGCGTACTACATTAAGCACAAATACATTCATTTTCCCCCATTATCAGGTGGTAATGATCGATACCGAGTAATCATTGTTATAAATGTTTCATTCTTGGCAGAATGTAATGCTGAACAATTACTGTCACGCTTACCAAACGGCCTGATTACAATTAATAAGAGACACAAAGGAAACAAACACTACAAAACAAAACAAATGCCCATCATGCGTTCGTTTTTTTTCCATTTGATTTGGTGAAGATAAACCTATAGCTTACACAAGACATTTTTTGCAACATTAGGTTAAACTATTAATCTATACATGGTCATCAATTCCACCCAAACGATACTATCTAACAAAAATGTTAACTTGGATTATATTGTGACGTTACAAGCGACTTGTTATTTCTCAGAACAAACACTAAATTATTTAACACAGCATGAATACATGTAGTGATTATTCTCTAGTGCTGAATAATCACATATAATAACAAGGCCAGAGTGCCAACCAGTAAGTGCATTTAATATTTTCACGATCATCTGTTTCTGAGAGTAATGTCAAGTTCAGGAACTAGATGATATGTTTTCACTCGGAATTATAGGCGAATAAATATGTGTTATATTCTTCCCAAATGTTTGACACTCAGTAAAATAGTTCATCGATATATAAAGAATATTTATTTCTTACGTATTGCCTTTGCTGTTCCGTATTGCTATTTTATAAGCTATTGCCTTGTATTGATGTTAGAACTTAATTTTCAAATCGCTTGATTAAACTGCGAACGTGCAAAGAACATCGGTTATGACAGTCAAACATAAAACCACGGCATTGAACCACGAAAGGATCGTATGTATATTTTCCGAAGATATTCATATTTGTCCACGTTTTATACAAGAAACTTCAGATAGCACATGCATAACTAGAGTCACATATTGGATCACAATCACGTAATTGTACATGGAGACTGAAATCATCGATGTGCATCTTCCAGTCTGTCCGCAAACGTTAACGATCCATCGATTTGATTAACGGTTTTGAGCTAACTGGTCGATAATTATAATGCGAAGAGGTCCTGAGTGGTCTGTATTATTCCTCATTTAGGCTTGTATGTTTAGAGTTTCCTAAACCGTGCATTGAGCATTTTTAATTGAGTTTCATGAACCATGATATGTCATAGTGTTTGAATATATATCAACACACGTTATATAATAAATTGAAAATGTCAATTCGGTATTTATATACATCAAACTGTTAAGTAATGTATAACCTAGCTTAGGTGCAATAAACGTTTACTAGCTGAAATACAATAAAACATGTTAAATACGAAAGGCGTTTTGCAGTTTTCATCTATGCATTGTGAATCGCAACAAATCGGCTTAAAAGTAAGTTTTTTCAAACTCTAAGTACAAATATAGAAGTAAACATCATAAATACTAAGAACACGTTTTAGATATTTGTTTATTTGTTCGCGGTGAATTTTATTTTTCGTATTTTCGTTTTATCGTTGTTATATCGATCAATGCTTAGTCTTTCTGATACTAACATCAATGTTAATCCATTATACATGGTTGGTTATTGGTTAATTATTAACTATACATCAAAACGTATTTATACAACGTATGTGTATATATCAATCAGTTTCATTCAATGTATACGTGAACAATTGTTATACATTTTCAGATTTGTCTATAGGGAGTACACACAATACTGTTTAACAGTAATATTGAAATATAGGGTCATTGACACTGATTTGATGATATTTGCAATTATACGACACGCACATTTGCATTTATACTGGATTCTGCTTCTGTCCAAACTAAGTAAAGTCTGCACATACAAAGATAAATATGGCCAACTGAAGGTAATTTTTTAGATTTTATGCAGTAATTTAAATTGAACGAACACCTATATCATCAATTAAAACAAGTGCACAAGTTAAATATTCAGAAATAATTTTCATAAATACGACGATGAATACGTGTTAAAGCACAACACCTTTTTGTACTCATTAATAATTTCTCTTATTTTAGTATTATGTTAGTCTCCACATTATCCTGCTTCCATCTCCAGAAATGAGGCAACACGGATATTGCTTGTCAATGTTCATATGACATTTTACATGTTCATCATATTTTATGATACACACATAAAAGTGAAACGTGAGTTTACGGATACAGTGAGCGTTTTATAATGGCGTCGGCAGAAATTAAAATGAATTATAGTGGCATGTTACGGCATAGCATCCGATGACCTTAGTGTCCCATTTTTTAGAAATACGGATATAACTACTGATACACTAGTAATAAGTATGAAGCACAATTTAAAAAAAATAAATGTAAACACATGATTGATTAATTATTATGTTTTGCAATCAACCACTTTTTCCCAATACTTTGTTAATGCCAAATTTTTTTTTGTAAAAGTCAGAACAATTCCTTATCTAAAATTCTACAATTAATGTATGTTTGTATAGTTATTCTCTGGACACATACATCGATGTGTTACCATGTTTTTTTCTGAGGCTATCAATTGAACACTCTATTATTATTTTACCACTTCTTCCCTTTTGCATCTCAGATAAACTGTATTAATGTCTGCGTCTATAACATAAGGTTAATATTGGCAATACAGATCTTCACTATGGGCTCGATTATACCAATGCCATACTTACACTCGGCGAGTGATACCCACTTATGATGCTGCGTTATAACTACACTAACACTCGGCGAGTGGTACACTTATGATGCTGCGTTATAACTATACCTACACTCGATGAGTGGTACCCACTTAATATGATGCTGCGTTATAACTATAATTACACTCGGCGAGTGGTACCCACTTATGATGCTGCGTTATAACTATACTTACACTCGGCGAGTATTACCCACTTATGATGCTGCGTTAAAACTATACTTACACTCGGCGAGTGGTACCCACGTTTTATGCTGCGATATAACTATACTTACACTCGGCGAGTTGTACCCACGTATGATGCTGCGTTATAATTATACTTACACTCGGCGAGTGGTACCCACTTTTGATGCTGCGTTATAACTATACTTACACTCGGCGAGTAGTACCCACTAATGATGCTGCGTTATAACTATACTTACACTCGGCGAGTAGTACCCACTTATGATGCTGTATTATAGCTATACCTACACTCGGCGAGTGGTACCCACGTATGATGCTGCGTTATAACTATACTTCCATTCGGCGAGTGGTACCCACGTATGATGCTGCGTTATAACTATACCTACACTCGCTGAGTAATACCCACTTATGATGCTGCGTTATAACTATACTAACACTCGGCGAGTGGTACCCACGTATGATGCTGCGTTATAACTATACTTACACTCGGCGAGTTGTACACACTTATGATGCTGCGTTATAATTATACTTACACTCGCTGAGTGATACCCACTTATGATGCTGCGTTATAACTATACTTACACTCGGCGAGTGGTACCAACGTATGATGCTGCGTTATAACTTTACTTACACTCGGCGAGCGGTACCCACGTATGATGCTGCGTTATAACTATACTTACACTCGGCGATTGGTACCCACTTATGATGCTGCGTTATTACTATACTTTCACTCGGCGAGAGTTACCCACTTATAATGCTGCGTTATAACTATACTAACACTCAGCGAGTGGTACCCACTTATGATGGTGCGTTATGACTATACTTACACTCGGCGAGTGGTACCCACTTATGATGCTGCGTTATAACTTTTCCTACACTCGGCGAGTGGTACCCACTTATGATGCTGCGTTATAACTATACTTACACTCGGTGAGTGGTACCCACTTATGATGCTGCGTTATAACTATACTAACACTCGGCGAGTGGTACCCACGTATGATGCTGCGTTATAACTTTACTTACACTCGGCGAGTAATACGCGTATCCCACGGGCATCGCTAGCAGTACATTTTCGAAGCAACACATTGATATGACATCTCTTTTCATTCCGCGTAATCAATCTTGTAAAAGGGCAAACATTACATGGCAAAGGAACACACTCCATTTGAAATCGAGATAGCGCTTGCAATGTGAATTTGGTTTTATTATCAAACACTTGTAAACATGTATATGCATTTCTATATAGCAACTCTTTTAAAGTATTACACGAAACCATTTTATAAAACGTACACCATTACCGATAAAAGGTTTGTGTCAACTTCTTAAGCTGATTATAAACGATTTTATTTTACTTCATTGAAATTCATAACGTAGAGGATAACTATAATACCGACACGTTTACTTGTTTTTGTTGCAAAACTAAAACTTGTGGGTTTGAGTGGTATGAACAATATGTACATAATTATTGGAAGTTTCCAAACGCGGACATGTGTTTTATGCATACATGAGTTTTTAATTGAACAAACAAAAAATATTTGCAATTGTATCAAACTCCATTTTTATAAATTGTCTTGTACCACTTCTTTTCTTCTATTTTTCTATATGTTATCTTTTTATCAGGTTTTTTATGTATATACTCGCTTAAAATGTATGGGATTCTTTAGAGCTATTTTGATGCATCAATATATCGATAAATCAGTATACATGTATTAAATATTAAAAAAAATATCGAAAACTATAATGTTATCGTTAAATACAGTAACACCCCTGGCCAATATAGCCCTCATCTGGCATCCGATCAGAAGAAACACATTTTAAAGGCTACACATTTTTAACAGGACACGTTAATGTTAGTTTGTATATTGTTAACTGAAGAATTTACCTTTTAAAGATTGTTTTAATCAAGATACAACCGTCAGCCGTATATGTAAGGAGTGTTTCTTCAAAATGTATCGCAGATGAACAAGTCATTGCTATGAACTTGTCAGGTAAAAATAAGATAAATGCAATATTATCCATCATGTGTATGTGCATTCGACCGAGAGTTGTGCTCCTCTTTTATGCTCATTTATACGACAGAATTGGAAAGTTTTTTTTTCATAAATTTAATAATTAAATTTACATTATTTAACTTACTAAAAGTCATTATTCACGTGAAACTTAAATTGTCTGATGTTTACGTTCAAGTGCATAGCTATGTGTCGTTTGTTTCTATCAATAATTATATTCTAACTAGACGCTATGAAATATACAGTCAGATTTCTAACCAATTTATAAAAAAACGTATGTATACATCACAACTCTGCTTACTGCATGATCAATTTATATGCCAATGACGATACATTAACTAACCTAGATTGTTTGGCCTGATATATAACAGAGACATACTATAATAGTGGGTACGTGACGCCGATGTGGTATTCAGTTCTCAGCTAACCTAGAAGGGTATTGTTATATTTCATATGGTAACCTTCGTCTTTTATTTACAAATTTGAATTTGTTGTTTTGCATTATGTTTCGTGTACAATGATTTATGAATAACCATTGTTTTATATATGTGTAACTATTTGTGTTATTTACAATGCACATTTAAAATAGGGATGCAATATAATTCTAAAGACTGAAATATAAACGTGCTTCACAGTATATTGTGATAAACGATGACCATTCGTCAAAAAACATTTGCTTACTAGTCTAATATAAAATGAAACGTTATGGTTTATTTATAAGACAATGTCTGCTTCCCATATCGTTTCAATGCATCAGTGCTAGAGTCGTAAGGACAGATTGTACTGAGCGAGCCACGATTACTACACGATTGCCAATTACATCTATCGATCATCGACCGTAATGTACTATTTTTGAAGAGATAGCAAACGTCGTAATCACGGTCACGCTAACCTTACGAGATGTGATAACTTGATCCTTTATTATTAACGTCTAGAAAATTGCATAGTCCAATACTCAATGTCAATATCCTATAACATAAATCAAGTGTCATGATGAGAGATTAATAGAATAATCGTTTTTATTTCTGAAATGCTTCTTATCCTGAATATGTAGTAAGTCATCAATGCACATGAACTTATAGTTCGGGTACAGATTACGTTGTCAACAGTAGGGGTGTGTTTATGGCAAGCAGTTTGTATCACCAAAATGATTATTGCATTACACTGGGACTATGACACTTAATGTGGTAAATTACATTGTACTTGTTCTTAATACAAAAGATTATGTAACGACGAAATATAGCACCACATTCATAATCAATCTCTGCTCTTATCAGATATGTGTTTGGTAACAATTGTTAAACGAGAAATGATTTACACTATACTATAAAGTAATGTACTTTAGTTAAGATCTTTCTCAAAATAAGCAAATACATGATAATGTTCAAAGAATATTCGGTTTCAAAACATAAACCTTTCCATACAAGTGGTTACCTTAAATATGCACATTTAAACGTTACGATATTAAAATAGTGAATATGTTAAACGTGAGTTTATTGCCACAGGTAATCACATGATTAACATCAACATAAAAAACGCTAACTACTAGTGACACTCAACATCATGTCAAATTATGTTAAAAAATAGCATGCTTTTTCTCATTATTTAAACACTTATTATTATATTCAAGTAAAATAGAAATCAAGCAAACAACAACATGTTTTGTCCTTAAGCCAATGACCAGTTAAGCTGTATACAATATTGTACACGTTTATTAAAGTCTCTTAAAACATATCTGCCGAAAAGTTTCTTCTGGCAAACTAACGTTGAACAATGTAAACTTGTTTCAACAAAAATGCAAGGATGTGAAGTAATGCCCTTACAACATGTTATCGATGTTGCTATGCTTCCAATCAAACCACGTTATTTATGTGTTTACACTGTTCCATCTCTGATAAACCCTTATAAACCTAATGAAGGTCTGCGTTGGCAATCAATGGGCAATAAAACTCGTCACTAGCAGCTGGATTGTATTGTATCCAATTATCCCATTCCATATAAATCATCGTGATATAGTGACCCAGTTGTCAGAAATAGTATTTGTAAAAACCAGGAAAACAGTTTAAGACTGTTAATAATAACCGTATGTTGTTAATTTTTCAGTTGGATTTGTCAATGGATTGGTGTTGCTCCTTTTGCATAATATAGATTGTTTACAACGAATTAACAATCAGTGAGCTAAACCATTTAAACAATATTGTACACAGATTATATCCCTAAAGAAGAATGTTTGATAGTTGTACAGTTGTTAGGCAACACTAAACATTCTTCTGAAACAATTAAGCAAATATAATATCAAATTAGATTGCATTAACGTTTGTGAAGGTTGCAGAACGTGAGGGTGTATATTTTTCGTGACAATTATTGACCATATATATATTAGTTTAAACATAATTAGTTTTGCATAAAAATGAAATGGGGTAAAATACAAGTTTTTACAACATCATCAATTTCCTCGTCCAGTTTTAATTTGCGCAAGAAAGGTTTCATGGTATGTTAATACAATGTCCAAATGCTGGTTCTTAAGCGCGCAGTGCAGACAAGCCATTCCATTATTAGTATAATGTAGCATCCTTTTCCTGATTAATTGCGTTATGTTGTTCTTATCCTTGACATGGTGTTTAATTATAAAAAAGGACTAAAGAGTGCATTATCTGCGCTTGGAAAACCTTTATCGTAACAATCATTTTTCTTCTTTATTATCTCTGTATGTGACATGCCGGTAATGGGATTTTAAAGTTAGAAGGCTTTATTGTGTAGTGAAACGTAGTATGGTTTTCTAATCAAACCCAATGCATCGCAAAGCAGTTGTTTTGTCCCTTATCTGTATTCATATTACGGATATTGAACCACTGTAATTCATCAGCAAAGAGCACGTAATGTATATGCTATATTTGAAACACAAATAGCACAACATGCTGCAGCATAATTTCCTTTATACAAAATGAATTGCAGGTTACAGTGTAACTTTTTTTTTGCCAATAGAAGTACAATACACGGATGCAATAATGTGAACTTCAAAAACATTCCCATTATGAAACCAAAAACAAACCATAACATTCAATTTACACCGCTGTTATTGAATTCGTATTATTGTTATCGCATTTCTCAAGTATTGACTGTTTTGATGTTCGAAGATATGTTTTATTCTATACCACCTCCTTTAGACAAAATACGTATAGATAAATACAGAATTACGGAAATAATTCCGTCTCTTGTGCTGGGAGGTGTAAAAGTTTCAACAACAATATTGGAAATGAACATTGTAATGTTTAATATATGGCATTTACGTTTTAGACTGTTATTTCGTTCTATTAGATGTTACGTTTAGTTAGGATTCCAACGGTATACGTGCTGAGACACACTCTTAACTATTCCTACGTTGCTTAACTAAACAAAGTGTAAATAAGAACGTGTATTCTAATTTATGAATATATTGCACTATTTGTTTAAAATGTGCATGACGTATGGGTTGAGACCATCAATCCGCGCCTACTACTCACAAGTTAAAGCAAACACATAGGAAATGCATACTAATTTGATTCCGTTAACGACTGATATTTAGTTTTCTTATGGTGACAAAAATGGGGCAGCATAAGGTGGTTTATTCCCGGTATAGATATTAATGTGAAATTTATTTTGCTCATATACGTTTTCAAAGAGTGTTCAAAGAATCTTCGGTCCGAAATGTCCTGTTAGAGGCGCCCGAACAATCTGGGGTCCAAGAGTGAGGTAACCGTTCATTTTGCCGGCGTACATTAATTTAAGGGTCATTTCTTGTTAGAACAACTTACGCGATAAATATGGGGGGGGGTTCTGAAAAAAATGCTGCGTAGGACAGATTTGAATTGGTTTCACATCGTTATAAAGATACAGCAATGTTTTGTATGAAAGATCCATGAAAGTGTATTTTAGTAGACACGATATCAGTTATATCAACACTGTCTTAATTTGGTTAAGATATTGATGGTCGTATACATGCTTAAAGAACAACTATATTTCAAAAGATACGTTCTTACCAGTCATAGCAATTTCGCTAATAAATAGTGCTTCTGCTTAGTTCTGTTCGCGGGAAATGATAATGTAAAGGCACGCTGTTCTCTGTATGAAAACAGGCGTCAAACATTCTTCTTCATTGATTATTATTTGTGAGAACGTATACCAGCTCCCTCAGACGTCTATGGTCAATTAAAAAATCCCAATCATTCAATTTGGGGTTTCCGTTGTTTTATTTTTAGCTGCATATGAAGGCGACATTATACAAATTGTCGTATGTCAGGTATATGCAGTTTTATCATGAACGTGAGTTATAATAAATGCTTAAATGATACCTAACGTGGTTTCCCACGTGTAATTTCTATATACTCATCCCTTCAAAATACCATACCGTTGGAACGTAATATATCCTTGACGAGTATATTTAAATATACCATGCGCGTGGGCCTAAAAGTAGTGACAATGGGCTTCCGAACATTCCGCTAAGCTTACAATCAATAGACGCTTATTAAAAATGATATTAAAAACGATCGGCATGTCCGCTCGATTTTCATATCAAAGCTGCACGTTTGTTATTTTAAGTACAGAATGTTTGCTCGCTATTATACAATATAAATCATAGGCATTCTTCAATGTATAGTAAATATCCTCCTCGAAGAGCACTATCCACCTGGGCTTTCGGTCACGTTTAACATCCCTTAATTAGAGATTAAATATGTAATATTCCCTACAATTGCCTATAATATTTATCAAATAGCGAACGTTTGAACAAATAGTATATTAGTTCACTGGAGCTGTTGAAAAAAAAATCTAAAAGTATTATGTGTATTTTACAAACAAATAGATCTACTATTTCACCACGATTATTAACAGTATATAGCTACCTATAATGTACCGGCAACGTTGCTTATCTCGGTCGTTTGACGATTTACAAGATTAATGTTTGAAAATATTTTCCACTATTTCAGTTGCATCAAAGGTCATTTATGCACTTACAGACCTAACTTGTCAACATTGTTTCTTGGACATTGCATTTTTAATTTAACTAGACGATATCTAAACCCAGATGGCTTGATGCATTTTACTTATGATCGCGTTTCTTAAATTATCCACATTATCCAATCCATTGACGTAATTGTGATGAATTTGCATTTATCATAATATCTAATTGGACGCTTTATTGATTCCCAAATTCCTCATTACCAGCATCGTTCACAAACTACTCTATTTACACTTGCATTTGAGGTTTTCAAAGTTGATACTGTCTAAATGATTAAAATTAAAGACACATTACTTTTTTTATTGGCAGATATATAATTTTATTTTGCTAATTAAAAATAATGTTTTGTTTCTTATATTAACTATGAACATATACAGCAAAATGACATTGTATGCCCACCGTTATGGTTTCTTTCTGCGATTGCACTCCAATGCTCCGATATTGAAATACATGATGCTTCGTTTATTACATCTTTGTCAAAAGACAGATGTGTTTTATAAGTGTAGCAATTATTATTTAATCGTGCATTGAAAAATTGCAGTTTTGATACTCTAATACAATAGTATATATCGGATACACCCCTCATTTACACTAACGATATGGAATAGCACGCATGCCATAAATTGTAAGACATTCGTACGTGCCATTTCAGCTCATGACATTGTAATTGCGACCTTCAGTTTTTGGATGTAACTATGCACCGAATACACAAGGGTAATGCGCTGTGTTACGTTTAACCTATTGAAATACGTGATTGAGCTGATTTAGTATTTTGCACACTGAGATGCTTATTGAAGTTGCGGATCATTGAGTGCGAGTACAATATAATTTGCCCATTTTGTATTCATGACATGCTAATTGGATGGCGACTTTACTAAGAATTGTCCTGTATATTTATCCAAACAATCAGGTTAACAGGATGACGTACATCTGGTTTTATCTGGTGGATTTCTGTATGACCTATATGTCTCACCGAGTCATAAGGCCAACGTACTTTTACGTAACTCGGCAGTTAATGCTTCAAATCGATCGTCGTCATATATCCACGTTATGTAGCTAAAGGACATGTCGGATTAGCCTTTCTGCACGAGATTAAAAAAAAAAATGAAACCATGTATACATAGTCAAAAAACATAATCCGCCATGCATATAAGGTAGTCATGAGATCAGCAATAACAACGTACGACGATCGTTCATAAATTCAGAGCACGTTTAGACAGTTTTAACTAATGTTGCGTTTACACTATGTTCCCGGCGATCACGGCAATCACGTTTCGGCCCACCGTAGAGGAAACGGGATGAACGTAATGAAACGTAGGGGAACGGGATAGCCAAACGTGACACAACGGAGTTGCCGTGGTTGCCGTGCCAAAATGTTAAACTGTCGAAAAAAATGCCACGGCAGCCACGGCGGATATGAGAAACGTGATAGAACTTTTTAAACGCAACAAAACTTGACAGTACGTTGCAGGCCGTAACAGAACCCGAAAAGGGTCCGTACTCTGACGGGAATCCTATTCATTCCCCGACATGTAAAATTTATATCAAGTTTTGTTATGTTTTGTCAAGATTACCACGGCAAGCAAGGATAATTGACAGCCGTTTTGCTACGTGTTTATTCCGACCCGTTACGGTGTATTGCGTTTTGCAGGCAGATACGTTACGGCCAATTGAGTTGTTGTACGGTCTGACACGATTCACGCGGTCTGAAGATGAGTATATAAAAGCCGTACTATTCAGGAAACTTTCATTTCAGACTGAACACTCGATCATTATAATGCCACCAAGAAAGCGCCGAACAAAGGCTACCCGCGCTGCAAAGGACGCTCAAGTTGAGGAGCAACCTGAAAGTCCATGCCTACCACCGCACGATCATAAAGAACCCAATGCTCCTGTTGATCCGCCCCTTACACACGAGGAAGAAGAAGCGGCAGGAGGTGCATGTGCAAGGAAGTGAACAACCCCTAGGGTCATAACAAATTTTACTGCAGAAGAAAAAGAGCTCATAATTGACTTCCTCCAGCAAAATCCAATTATCTACTCAAAGAGGCTGACAGGTTACAAAGACGCCGAGGCCAAAGACAGGCTCTTGGTTAAGCCTCAGAGTCAGTGCCAGTTTCAATCCAGGTGTAAGGGCAGAGCGAAACTTCGTATCTTGCCTTGAGATGACTTGTGATATCCTTTCAAGGATCTCGTCGAATAGTTCTGGGTGCATCGTCAGATAATTCTGAAAGGTGTTGATATCTTCGTTGCGGAGTTCCTGGTAAGAAATGCACCAAAGTGCCCTTGCTGCTGCCTTCAAGCTTCCGATAGCCATGGACGAACCCACAGGAACCTTGGTCTCTTTCTTCGTCTTTTCCCGGACTTGTGCTTCTTTTTGCTCTTTACAACGCAAATATTTCATCAAGGCTACACATAAGCAGGCAAACACAAAATCATCATCGTCGTTCACATCCATGTCACTGGAATTATTTTGTTATAATAAATACTGTTGCTTGAGAGTTTTCTCTTATAATAAAGCACAATCGGATGTCCACGTTTGATCCGCACGGTACCTTGACAGAACGTGAAAAATGAATGACAAAGGTGTACAACGTATCAGACCTGCATGACAATGGCAAACAACGTGCGGGATCTTAACAGAACGCATCGTACCTTGAAGCAACATTTATAAATCCGTGGATGAAAACTTAGCGCACCGGCGAAGGGCCATGTTTTCGCTTCGACGGAACGTCACGGATACCTTGATAAACCGTGAGAACAATTAGCACAACATCGCAAACCTTGGATTAAAGGTAAAACATTGCAACAGTCACACGGCGCGATACGTTTCGGACAAACGGGACTGCCGTGGCTGCCGGGAACATAATGTAAACGCAGCATTATAGAGTGAGGTTCATACATATACCATTAGAGTGCAAAATACATAGTCTGTATTTTTGTTCTCGATACTATTGAAGTGCATATGCAAATTTAATATACAAATCTACCACTTTGGTATCCTTTACCTTCCACATGAGGGGGGTAAGCAAGTGTGTTGGTCCATACGCCACGTCGCATATGTAATATAACAAATAATTACTGTCGCTTTCATGCAATTGTGATTGTTTGCAATCAAGCAATAAAGACCTTCATTTTAGCGTTATATTGCAAAACATCATTAATACAAACGTGTATAGTGTAGTGTATTCTTGTTTTTTATTTCATCTTTCATTTTTATTCATGACGATTGTTCTGAAGTGTAAAAATCATATAAAGATATGCTATACCTTTCAGTGCACGAGACATAATATATTTTTGCTAGACAAATAACTCACTCATCTACGTGCTTCTGATTGTAGAATGGTCTCCATAGACCATTAGTATTGTCTCATTTCATATTATTCTCGGTGACACAAATCAATCTTATTGTGTGTGCTGACAAATAGATGCATAATGTCTGTGGGTCGAGTAGTTTGCTGCCGTCATCGAACCACATTTAAACGACAAAACAAAATAGACGATATTGCTGTTTAACTCTAATCATTTGAATTAAATTAAAATGATGACAAAATGGGCACATGCTAAACGCAACGGTTACAAAACTCCACATTACTGCATATTCATACAATTTTACATACCTTATTTTTCTTATATATGGGCATAACGATGTGTTTGTTTATAACTGTATCTACCTTAAGGCGAAATCCTTGAGGCCCTGGTATTAGAATAATGACTTATGTACTGAAATATGTTATATATGCTTTCATTGATTCGCTTAACGTTTGATGTTGATAAATTTAAGTGTTTTGATTCGACTACATCGAATTTATAGAGATTTTGAAGTTGAGTATTAATTTGTATTTAGACATTTTAAATTAGTCATTTATTTTTCAAATAGCATGTTTAACTACGGTACTAGTTAATGTCTAGATATGTGCAGCTTTGCATTTAATAAATTCAAATGTGTGTTGGATAACAATGCACTCTATGTTATATAGTATGCCTGAGCGCCATCTGCATATTGGACAGTATCAAGTGTAATAAAATATATGGTCTACATAATGGGAAACTCATCAATAGGATAAGATAAAACAATTGCAGAGCGAATTTATTCGATTTGTAAACGCTAATAGGCAAGTGGCCCCTTTTTGTTTTACACATACAAATTGGATTTTCGTTCGTCTCATTGACAATTAATTACTAGCAGTGGTGCATGTTAAACCAATTGCCAATGGTAAATGTGATTGAGAATATAACCAATGGTGTCATATGATCATAAAGAAAACATGGCATATTATGTGCTTTACAACGATCAACGATCATACTCTAATCAGAAAACGTAAATTTGATTTTTTTATTGAAAATCACTGTATTCAACTACTTTTTGTTACCTACAGTATTAAGAACATAGTGCGGAATTGAAGCCAATCGAGAAGCTCTCCAAAATCATGTGAAATTATTTTTATATGGTTCTAATAGTGTACATACTATATTTCATTTATCACAAACCAAAAATTTATTTTCTATATAATATAACAATTACGAGTATTTTGGTCTTAAGGTAGCGCACCCGTAATGGGCACGTTTCCAAATATAATCTTATGTATTTTTTTCCTGATCAGCATCATTTCACTGAACTTCATGCACATTTTTAGGTTGGCTTTCAATGCTTTTTAAACCCACCCCACGCTCGGCTTTTGTCCAGTTTATTTGCACCCCTGGGGTATATGAAAGTTCCATAATTCATCCAGATTTCCAAATATGGGCATGCAGTTGGTATGTACAGATGCAGTAAAGGTGTTTAAAGTTTAAACAAGATGAAATAAGTATTCTTTTAGATACGTTTATTTTTTATACCTTGTTATCTATGGCAGAGCGCCATACAATGTAAGTGGTTTCAGCCAAGTAGAATTTGGGTTGGTTAAAAACAAAGTGTCATACAATTCAAAATAGCTTCATTTAAATAATATTTTGAACTTATTTTTTATAGATACACTATACACAGCAAAAATACTAAATAATACACATATTTACCGTTTACTTTTTTAAATAAACATAAAAATGCAACATGCATGATTCGTATTTCAGCAGTAAATCAGTCAATTTAGCCATAACGTTGTTTTAATTTAAAAAAAAAGAAGAATGTGCATACAAATTTCAACATATTTAACAATACAAATAGCTTATATGCTATATTAAATCAAATTACGTTAGAAAATAATTAAAACGCGTCGCAAAAAGTATGCGTTGTCGGCAGGATTAGAACATGCGCGGGAACATCACAAAAGATGTCTAGTCTATCGCCTTAACCACTCGGCCACGACAATTTCACATGAGTGCCGGCTTAAATTAGATATCCATAAGTACACAGGTAAAAAGGCTCTTCAATCTTAGAAGAAATCGCGGGAAATCATTACGGATGCGCTAACTTAAACATGAATAATACAGCATTTAAGCGTTTTTATTAGCTATTTGTGTGTTGACTGACCAATCGCGTTAAGCTATTTTGTTGGTATGATGTTGAAACGTTAAGTGAAATTTCCGGTTTTATTATGACGTTTACGTTAATATTAATAGTCTGTGCTAATTTAAAGGCATGTTTAAAAAACGATCTTACACTCGTTGTCATTTCAAACCATGACTTAATAAACTCGTCCATACAATGTTTTCGTGAGCACGTCAAAGCCTCTCTTACTCAAAACATCCCTGAACTCGTTTAAAAAGGTTTCAAATGACATCTCGAGTCAGATTCTTCTTTTCAAATCGATTGTCAAATGAAATATGTAAACATTCTTCATGGTGCGCCCATCTGTCAGACATTACACTTTCACGTATACGCTTGCAGTAATTGCATAGTTAAAACCACTGAAACTATATTGCGCAGAACATATATAAATGTGCGTTGACATTAATAATTGTTCATGAGCATTGCTGTTCGATAACGTTTGGGGATATACGATACACTCGGCGAGTGGTACCCACTAATGATGCTGCGTTATAACTATACTTACACTCGGCGAGTGGTACCCACTTATGATGCTGCGTTATAACTATACTAACACTCGGCGAGTGGTACCCACGTATGATGCTGCGTAATAACTTTACTTACACTCGGCGAGTAATACGCGTATCCCACGGGCATCGCTAGCAGTACATTTTCGAAGCAACACATTGATATGACATTCCGCATAATCAATCTTGTAAAAGGGCAAACATTACATGGCAAAGTAACAAACTCCATTTGAAATCGAGATAGCACTTGTAATGTGAAATTGGTTATATTATCAAACACTTGTAAACATGTATATGCATTTCTATATAGCAACTCTTTGAAAGTATTACACGAAACCATTTTATAAAACGTACACCATTACCAATAAAAGGTTTGTGTCAACTTCTTAAGCTGATTATAAACGATTTTATTTTACTTCATTGAAATTCATAACGTAGAGGATAACTCTAATACCGACACGTTTACTTGTTTTGTTGCAAAAATTAAACTTGTGGGTTTGAGTGGTATGAAAATATGTACAGAATTATTGGAAGTTTCGAAACGCGGACATGTGTTTTATGCATACATGAGTTTTTAATTGAACAAACAACAAATATTTGCAATTGTATAAAACTCCATTTTTGCAAATTGTCTTGTACCACTTCTTTTCTTCTATTTTTCTATTTGTTATCTTTTTAGCAGGTTTATTATGTATATACTCGCTCAAAATTTATGGGATTCTTTAGAGCTATTTCGATGCATCAATATATCGATAAATTAGTATACATGTATTACTTATTAAAAAAAATATCAAAAACTATAATGTTATCGTTTAAAACAGTCATACCCCTGGCCAATATACCCATCATCTGGCATCCGATCAACAGAAATACATTTTAAAGGCTACACATTTTTAACAGGACACGTTAATGTTAGTTTGTATATTGTTAACTGAAGAATTTACATTTTAAAGATTGTTTTAATCAATATACAACCGTAAGCCGTATATGTAAGGAGTGTTTCTTCAAAATGTATCGCAGATGAAAAAGTCATTGCTATGAACTTGCCAGGTAAAAATAAGATAAATGCAATATTATCCATCATGTGTATGTGCATTCGACAGAGAGTTGTGCTCCTCTTTTATGCTCATTTATACGACAGAATTGGAAAGGTTTATTTTCATAAATTTAATAATTTAATTTACATTATTTAACTTACTAAAAGTCATTATTCACGTGAAACTTAAATTATCTGATGTTTACGTTCAAGTGCATAGCTATGTGTCGTTTGTTTCTATCAATAATTATACTCTCACTAGACGCTATGAAATATACAGTCAGTTTGCTAATCAATTTAAAAAAAAAAAACGTATGTATACATTACAACTCTGCTTACTGCATGATCAATTTATATGCCAAGGACGATACATTAAAACTAACCTTGATTGTTTGGCCTTATATATAACAGAGACATACTATAATATTGTGTACGTGACTCCTATGTTTTATTCAACTCTCAGCTAACGTAGCTGGGATGCTGTTATATTTCATATGGTAACCTTCTTCTTTTATTTACACATTTGAATTTGTTGTTTTGCATTATGTTTCGTGTAAAATGATTTATGTTTAAAAAAAAATTAAATATGTGTAACTATTTGTGTTATTAGCAATGTTCATTTAAAAAAGGGATGCAATATAATTCTAAAGACTGAAATATAAACGTGCTTCACAGTATATTGTGATAAACGAAGACCATTCGTCAAAAAACATTTGCTTACTAGTCTAATATAAAACAAAACGAAATGGTTTATTTATAAGACTATGTCTGCTTCCCATATCATTTCAACGCATCCGTTCTTGAGTCGTTATGACAGATTGTATTGAGAGATAAACGATTACTACACGATTGCATTTATCGATCATTGACCGTAATGCACTATTTTTGAAGAGATAGCAAACGTCGTAATCACGGTCACGATAACCTTACGAGCTGTGATAAGTTAATCCTTTATGATTAACGCGTCTAGAAAAGTGCATCGTCCAATACTCAATGTCAATATCCTATAACATAAATCAAGTGTCATGATTAGAGATTAACCCATTTATGCCTAGTGGACTCTCCCATCCTTCTAAATTGGATCAATTTATTTCCAAAATTAGGGATGTCTAGTATATTAAGTTCTATATTAAGAATAGTTCTTACAGAAATTCCTTAAAGCAAACAGCGCAGACCCTGATGAGACGCCGAATCATGCGGCGTCTCATCTGGGTCTACGCTGTTTTCCAAGGCCTTGTTTATAGACGCTAGGCATAAATGGGTAAATAGTCTATATTGTTTTTATTTCTGAAGTGCTTTTTATCCTGAATATATAGTAAGACATCAATGCACATTAACTTATAGTAAGGATACAGATTATTTACTTTAAATTTAAAATTTAAAAATTATTCTGACACAATGCTTACACCAATGCCAAGTACCATAACATATACTCGTGGTTACTCTATTTGGACATTTCACTGAACATTGTTTGAAATGGAATCATATGACTTAGTGTAATAAATCCCAAACAAGTATGTGTGAAACGGGTGGAAAATTTAAATGCATCAAAATATATCGTTATTATTTGTGTCGCCATTCGGATTGCCATTCGGTGTACTAATAAAGGCGTGCGAGTACGTGCGGTTCACAATGTGTAATAGACTTGCAATACATTAGGAAAATATCCAAGAGACTTATTCTTACAATAAAGAATGACAAATCATTTACATCAGACAAAACAGTAATATGTTATTCTTACATACTGAATCATTATCAAAAGTGACCCCCATTATAAAAGCGTGTTAAACATATGTGTAGTGTTTGATACATGTATATCGAAAAAACAAATCATTTTACAAGGTCATACTTCGTATTGTATTAAATAGCTGAGCTTGATAGTGGATGGGTTTTTGCCAACGATTGTCATTCAGAAATCTGTATCCAATAACTTTCATTAATAGAGTTCCTTACTAGTTCAAAAAGAAGTCCAATATTAATTTCAATAACTACCTTCATACATATTTAGGAAAATTAAAAAAAACACAAACACAAACACACACCTTTTTCGTATTAATTATAGTACTGTAGAGCATTGTTCATTCTTAGTCTTACATAATAACTGATAAACGCATGACGTATGCTCTGGACACATTAAGAAACACACGACGCATAGCGTTTTTTCTTTCTAACAAACACATACTAAACAAGCTATACTTATGTATATACATAATGCTGAAACGGTACACGTAACAGTATTGTAAGATGTCTTATTTATGCCCAAATGTTATTGCTGGAATTCATTTGACTGTGACTTTTTGAACTTTTCTAACAATATTGTACTGTCTGGCAATGTCTCCATATATCGATATGATGAAGTCCCAGAACAACTCTTTTTTTACCAGGCGTTGATCCTAACCTTATCAGTGTATGAGTCTTTGAAAGACAATAAACAGCGGAAATTGCGAAAATTATCAACAGCTGGATCATATCACTTATAATCCTTTCTTTCTATCAATTTGAATGATTTTGTATTACCCTGATGGCACCATGGTGTCTGGACACAATTGTGTAAAAGAGCTTCCAATAATAATCGCAATATAGAAAAATAAATATAATGGTTTCTTTTAAGTTCTTTTTTTTTCGGGTAGCTGTCTAAGATTGGGTTTGACATAAAATAATTGAGATATAGAGAATTACAGGTTACTGCCTGCTATTTTGATAATATATCAGGCAAGGCTTAGAATAATATAACGGCGAGGCTTGCCGAGCCGTTATTGTATTTGTGCCGAACCTGATATATTACAAAAATATCAGGCAGTTACATGTTTTTCTGTTTATCATGCCTCTCTCTAAGTCCCCGTTTTAAAAGAAATAATGAAATAAAATCGCTACGACGCTGCATTTTTAGCGGGAATGAGGGTGCCGCTGTCTATCTCGCTACCATGTTTCTAAGCCCCGCATGATACACTTGATCTTTATCCAAAACTCACATAATATTCTATATCCTATTTTTCATCACTTTTTCCATTATTAATTATCAAATATCACATTTTTTGACGATTTTGTTCTTCCGTATTTATTTGGAAAAAACCCGAATGTGATCTAAAAATAGCGATAGTATAGAGCTCAAGTTTATACGAGTTTAGTTATGCTATCGATTTTCATCAGGCAAAAGGATAGAAAATATTACATCCTGGTATCAAATTGTTTGGTTTGTTCAATCTGATTTTATTTTACTAAAGATGATGACTTTATAGATCATTCCGAGTAAAATAACTAACATCCAAACATAGACTGATTTAACAACTTCCTATTTAACATGACGTCATCAGCATTTACACATTCATTTTTAATATATAGAAAATACGTGTGTTGCTGTTTGTGTTGCTTTCTGTGGATAAAATGTAATACATCTTTGTATCAAATTGTTTGTTTTAATGAATCTGATTAATGTTTACAATAAAATACTGCTTATTTATTAAGTCTTAGTAATATGACACATCGACTGATATAAGAACTTCCTGTTGACCATGATATAAAAAAATATATTAGCAAAGTTATATCAGTCAGATATCAATGCAGTGGTATAATAAAATTATACAGCGATACAATATAAAGCCCAATTTAATTTCCCAAATGAAAATACAGCGATACAATATAAAGCCCAATTTAATTTCCCAAATGGTCCAGTGTCAGGAAACGCAAACTTAATACAATATTTAAATTTCCACTGATAAGTTTAGCATTCACACAGAGTTAACAATTAATTAATAATTGTTTTACATATGAGTCGTTAAAGTTAAGTTGTTATTATATTTTTAAAAAGAAAACAGTGCTAAAGATTATAATGAACACTCTTAGTTATTGTTAAATGATGTAAGGAAAATAATGTTGTATTCTGTCACATAGTGAAATAACTATTTTATTAGGCCTACATTAAAGATACATACAAAGCAACTACCAAGCTCCAATTCACTGAGCCCTTGTCGATCAAACACAAAAATACCCGATGCGAAAGTAAATCGATGGATTTTTTTTTTATGAAAACACATACAAGATCCACTACTGCTTCATTTATCCTATTTAATCAGGCAATATAAGTCGTTCGAATGAGTAAGTGTGATGCTATTCAACCGATATTAAAAAAAGACATATAATTCCAACTGGAAAGTAACTTGTCATTTTATTCGCTTGCGATTTACGGAATTTATGATTTTATCAAGATAAATCAGTAACATATTATCTTTTGCATACCTTATTATCTTCTAGCAAAATGAATAAAGGACACAAATGTGTTCTAATGTCAAGTTAGGGTGCATTCAAGATAATGAGAAGTGGTATATAGAACAAACTGTTTCTTCAAGAGTCATAAAAGGGTAACATTGGTATTATTGATAACGTATAAATCTGTAATTTCAGTAGAGAAAGCTAGTGACAGTGATAGGCTATTACATTCTGTTAAATGTTAACAAGTACGAAATGTACAATAATTCGCTTAAATTAAAATCATCTATTTTGCTACAAAACCAGATTTTCATTAGAGTATGTGTGTAAAAAACAAGTGTTACACGAGGAAATGAATAGCATACCAAATTTAGAACGAACACATGACAATTTTGCATACGACTACTGATTTACACGGTTTGTACACACGACAAGCACACCAGTATGATCATAATGACATCGTGATTTGATAGGAGATTATGCAGTAAATTATGTAAAACACGTTTATGTAGACAGTTATGTGTTGTTTGTACCACTGATTCCGCAGCCCAACTTATCTCGTGTGTATGTGACAAAATTTGAGCCGCATAGGCATTAACAATATATCACTGCACCATACTTTTGTGTCGGGCGAGCAGTTGAGCGAATACATATCCGAAAAAACAACAACAGCGTATTGCCAGTTACACACATAAACAATGTTTAAATACATAAACGTATATGTTAATTGAGGCAATGAATTTAAGTGCTTCCAAATATCGTTTTGATATTGTTTTATATGAAACGAAACAAACACACATTATGTTATTAACATCGATGAAAGAACCTCTTTAGTTGTACATTTGACCGAGATAATTATAGTGCATGCATGTCATTGTGTAAATATGTTTCATTACTTTAATAGGATTCAGCGAATGCAACAACAACAGCACTGTATACAATTTACCCGCTCAATGTTTAAAATGGTATAAATACACTTGATTTCGTTTCGTTAATCACATGCGTTCTTTTAACGGTTATATTAACTAATCATTTTGTGCGCTGGCTGTGGTATCGCATTTATTACTCACGTTAATTAAAAAGCATGCTGCAAATAGACCAAGCACAACATGCCGCATTGGACATTGATTTATACGAACGCTAGTAATCATTTTAATAATGCTACCACAAAGGCATATTGCCATAACGTAGAAGAAATATAGAGCAATGTTGAAGTATATGCAGTGGTTTATAGCGCACGTAGACGGATTTCATTATTTCATGGCTAACTGATGGACAGATTCCCATAGACCGTAACATAAGTTTGTGTTTATGGACATTTGATTAAAACAATCACGACAAAGAAGGATTATCAATGTTAAAATTAAACATAAACAAATTGTTTGGTTTTAAATCGAAAGTCAAATTACAATGCCCGGATATGTAATATTGCTATTTGTGTATGCTTTCGGGAGACTTTTTTTCATGATCATGAAGGGTCTTTATCGGATAGTCCAATGTATTGTCTCATACCGTTAAAGACGGACGAACTAACTAAAATAAAATAAATTCTAACAGAAACGCAGTTAACACTGTTGGTTCACGTTCACAAATGTTTAACTTATCGTAAAGTTTACAGCAACATAGACTTATAAACTTTTTAACACAGATAAAGTTCGAACGGTTCGAAGACTAAAATTCATGTGTTTTGCTATTGTCGGTTAATCAAAGAGGTTAACCTAGATTTTTAATTTAACAGTTTGATACGATATGCTGGAGGAATTGGTGAATGTATTTTCTTGAATGATTTTCATCCGTCTATTTGCTTTTGAATTCTAAACGATGAAACACAGATTATGTTGTTTTCGTTCCAAGTTGGTTAACATGCATATTTATTTAAAGACAAACGTGAACATGATTTTACTACCAACCGAACAAAACAGATATTATCTCCATTGCTGTCAGAAGACCGGCAAAACAACCTGCCTATTATCGCCTTACAACCAAACAAGCAATCAGCTACAAATGTGTTCAATAGCAGAACGACTGCCTAATTGAATAAAACTTGCCCAGTATATTTACAACAAGCTTTCAAAGCAGGTAACACAACCAGCAAAGTATCATCTTGCACAATAAAGAGATGATAAAACAACAAAAACTCTGGATTGTATTTAAAACGAGACCACATTCCGCATTAATTTTCTCTCCAATGTATCTGAAATCAAGGTCGCATGAAATAGTGCTTAACCCATTTATGCCTTGTGGATTCTCCCATCCTTCTAAATTGGTTCAATTTATTTCCAAAATAAGGGATGTCTAGTATATTTATTTCGTTATTTAGAATATTTCTTACAGAAAAAAATCTTTAAGCTAACAGACCCTGATGGGTCTACGCTGTTTGCCAAGGCCTTTTTTCTAGACGCTAGGCAAGCATGGGTTAAGGCTTCATTAAATGGATTATGCCTAGAAACCTTATACTAAGGGTTTGTAAAATGCTATTTTATGACTGTTAAAGGAATGCATGCTTTATTTAGTACCGAAACGAAGTGTATTTCCGATCTGTTTTATTTTGGTTTTAGTATTTTCGTCACCGATCCACTCTTTGTTATGCTAGTGCACATTAGTAATATGTTATTGCATTTTACATTTTCCAGGACAATACGTCTAGACTCAGCAATGCATATTTGAAATGAATGGCTTAATGTTCATTCGGATGATATTGGGACCGTGTTGACATGATATTGCTCTTCTAAAAGAACATGTATAAAGAACACATATCCATTGCATCCATTAGCCTAAGCGATGTTTTGCTACATTCCAACATTTATTGTATGCCGTAGCATATGTTATTGTTATTAAACATTTTATTGGCATGCGTGTTGCACACGTACTCACATAGCCATCACTTAAGTCGTAGTTGACGTATAAACCAAAATAGCCTTTCAATATCAAGAAAGAAAGTATTATATTTTATCTGAATAATAAGCTAGTGCAAACGACTAATTTATGTGAAACTATTTTGAATTGTCCTGTTTTGAATATGACCACATTGTAATTTATCTATTTCAAAGGAAATGCAATAGTTTATATGACAAAATACGTTTAATTGCATTTAGCCGCAAAAGTGATCATGTTTTACGAAATCATATGTTTAACACTTTCATTATGATAGTCTTACAGCAAAGCTGGAACGGAATGGTTTGAATTTTTAAAAATTTAAATGTTTTCACTGCAGGCTTAGCAATTACAATAATGATACACGTACAAATAAAACTGTACTTTACATCACATTTTTCATAAGACAATACGTGCGACGTCATATTTTTACTATTAAATTATACTATCTGCATGTGCAAAATGTTGCCCAACACACTCTACCGAAAATATAATGTTTAGAAAGGCGCTGAATGTGGCGTTAAAAGCAACTATTATTTATGAGCGTACACATAGTTGATGTGGATAGTCAACACTCTCAAGTACTATTTTCTTCGAATATTATGTCAAGATCTCATTGAACAATATCAATATTTGATTTCAAAAGCATTTCCTTCTGACATATATTTCAAGTTCAGAAACTAGAAGACATGTCTTCATCTTGATTTGTAGGATATTTAATACCTGTGTATTTTCCCCGGATTTTAGACACTTCATCAATACGTTCACTGAGTCATAAAACATATGTGTCGATTAAATACGCCGTCAGTCGTCTCGTTTTACATTGAAATGGGTCAATCCAATAAATATTGCTGAGAAAACGTAATTGCTCGTGCATTCGCGTTATGGAAGTGCGAAGAAGAGCAAAAATCGGTTAGGAAATTGTAAACAAGTTCATGTCAGTATGAAATGAGTGTATTGAAACACGAATGGCCGTGCTTTTATGTGTGATGTTTATATTTTATTTTTTTGCAATATTAGCAATAGTTATCGACATCGTGATTTGCGTACAAAAGCTGAGACGTTAAAACTGTGTAGTGAGGTTGATCATTTTAAACGGCCTTTTTAACGTTTACCTATACATTAATTTCGATACAAATGTTGATTGGTTTTCCAGTTGCCGGGTTTGCTTATACACACATGCATTGTCATTTAATGCATTTCTCGCGCTTGATTCATACCCAATATGTTTATTACAGTTGCAATTAACATGAGATGTTGATCAGCGTGTCAAAATTATTCAATTATAATTGTATTGGTGCATTTTGGCAGGATGTGTTTTAGCATAATTATCATTATGTACAAGGCAAATCTGTTTTTTCACTAAGGCAAACTTACAAGTCCAACATTGTTTTCGAAATCGGGATTTTATTATCTCACATGATTTGAGTTCATAAATCGTATCGTAGAAAATAACGACAACATGTTTCAAGTGAAGATTGAGTTGTAAATGTGTTATAATAAATGGTACAAACTGTCCCCTGCAAATACTCACAATTGAAGTACCATTATGCGCGTATGCTCTGAAAGAACCAGGTTGAACAACTTCCTATTCATAATTACATGTTTGAGTTATGTTACATACACACAAGTAAAAAAAAAGAACAACAGAAACAATCGAAACTGTAATGGGTAATGTAATTTGCACAATACAGAAGTTAATAGTTATACTTATAAATGCTAATCAATAGATAAAGCTAATTATATTAATATATAAAAAATTGCATGAAACTTTTGAAAGTGACATGGTATATACATATTATTCGACTAAATTAATTAACTTATATACAATCCCATGATTGTTAATTGTTTATTATTTTACGGATATTGTTTTGCAACGGCAAATAAAAATATTTAAACAAAATATATAATTAATTGCAACTTAAATTATTGTATTTGATTCGTATTTGTTTTTGTTTTTAAATGTGAAAAAATTCGGAAGATATTTTGTCTGTGCTGTTTTCTAAACGTTCGTTTACATTTAAATAAATTAAGTTTGGCTAAATGTCAGATTTATATTTTAGACATCCTTTAGAAATTTGGATAAAACCCCATTTCTTTCCAAATGTAAGAAGGTCACCACAGTTTTATTCATAGGTGTAGTGTGTATGTTTATGAGGGGGTGGGAGCTTGGATTTTTGGATATTTGTCACTTGCAGTAAATACACGTCCTTGTTTATAAAAATCATTTTGTTTTTGTTTACAAAACTGGTGTGTCACTCGACGAATCTGCGGTCTGAAAATGTTTTGTCAGTGGATTATATAACATCTTCAGTCAAGACGAAAACCAATATAATATCATTTAATGTAATTGTGATGGAGTTGCATTTATTCATATTTAAACACTGTTGGACAATTTATTGATTCCACAATTTCTCATTACTATCTTCGTTAAAAAACTACACTATTTACACTCAGTGCATTGTAGGTTTTCATTTCTGCTACTGTCGTAATGATTGAAATTAAAAACACACGATTTGTTTCAATATTTTGTTGGCAGGAACATAATTTTATTAAAAAAATAAAATAATGTTTTGTTTTCTTATAGTGACTATCAATATATACAGCAACACTAACTGCTAAAAAAATGACAGTGTATACCCACCATCATGGTTCCTTACCGTGATGACACTCCAATGATCTGATATTTAAATATATGATGCTTCGTTCATACATCTGTTAAAAGACATATGTATTGTATAAGTGTAGCATTTTTTATTTAATCGTGCGTCGGACAATTGCAGTTTTTCTACCCATCAGTATCTATAGGATACACCAATCATTTACACTAAAAACATGGAATAGCACGAATGTCTTAAATTGTAAGACATTAGAACGTGCCATTTCAGCACATGACATTGAAATTGAGGCATTCTTTTTTTAATGTAACTATGCACCGAATACACAAGGGTAGTGCGCTGTGTTACGTTTAACCTATTGAAATACCTTAACGAGCTGATATAGTATTTTGCACACTGAGATGCTTATTGATGTTGCGGATCATTTAGTGCGGGTACCATTATGTTCGCCCATTTTGTATTTATGACTTTCTAATAGTATGGCGAATGTTTAAAGAGTGTTCCTGTTTATTCATCCAAACAATCAGGTCAACAGGATGACGTAAATCTGGTTCAATCTGGTGGATTTCTGTCTGACCTATATATCTCACCCAGTCATACGTACATCGTACTTTTACGTAACACGAAAGTTAGTGCTTCAAATCGATCGTCGTCAGAGATCCACGTGATGTAGTTGAAGAAAGTGTCGTATTGTTTTTTATTTCCGCAAAATATTATCTTAACTGAAACAATGTATACATAGTAAAAAAGACGACTATTAAAACGCCATTTAAATAAGGCCGGCAGAAGCTCAGCAATAACAACGTACTACGATCGTTGATAAATTCAGAGATGTTTCAACAACTTTGAACTTATATAGAGAGGTACACACAAATACCATAAGAGTGCAACATACATAGTTTGTATTTTTGTTCTATATACTATTGAAGAGCGCATGCAGATTTTTAATATACAAATCTACCACTTTGCTATCCTTGACCTTCCACATGATGGGGTAAGAAAGTGTGTTTGTTCATACGCAACGTCGCATATATATTATTACAACTAATTAAAGTCGCTATCATGCACTTGGGATTTTCTTTTACAGTGAAGCATTAAAAACGTTCCTTTAAGCGCTTTATTGCAAAACATCATTAATACAAATGTGTTTAGTTTATTATTTGTATTTATTTCATCGTTCATTTTTATTTAGGACGATCATTCGGAAGCCTAAAAATGATATAAAGCTATGCTGTGGACGAGAAAAACATATGTTTTCAGACAAATGACTTATATTGTAAGTGCATTTGATGGTACACATGTCTCTATAGTTTGTCTCATTTTCATATTACGCTCGGTGTCACAAATACATCTTATTTCCGTGTTCAGACAAATGCATGTTTATTGTCTGGTGGGTCGAGTAAGTTGCTTCCGTTATCGAACAACATTTAAACGACAAAAAAACATTTTTTGCATTGCTGTTTTAACTATTACCATTTGGAATTAAACTTAAATCATGACAAAAATGGTCACATGCTTTACACAACGGTTTTACAATACCACATTACTGCATGATAACACAACATATCTTATTTTGTTATATATGGGCATAACGATGTGTTTGTTTAAAACTGTTTCAACCCTAAGGCGAAACAACTTCCCTGGTAATGGAATAATGTACTGAATCATGTTACATGTATATGTGATTGTATTGTATTGCTTAACGTTTGATGTTGATAAATTGTAGTGTTTTGACTCAACCACATGAGATTAATACAGTGTTTTAAGTTAATTATTAATTCGTTTTAATAAATTTTAAGTTGACCATTCATTTGTTAAACAAAACAAATATTTCTTTGATAATATTCTCAGGAAATAATGTCTAGGCATTGATAATATTGCAAAACATTGTTCCGGTAACTGAATATTGTGCAATAGGTTTTAATCAGAAAACTGATATAAACTATATTATTTATATATTATATTATGTCGTGAGTTAACTGTCCGTTAGAGTTATTAATATTAAAACGGAAAAACAGCGGTTTTACAATCTCATAACCTGTAAAAGTATACTACATACAAACATGCATTTTGTTTTAAATCAAGATAACAGAAGTAATGTTGTAAAAAGAATAAAAAATATGAAACCAAACACAAACATAAATTCATGAATGCAGCAAAAACAAGATCTGCAAATAAACATCACCAGCGTCTGCATGAAGGCATTGTGTAAATGACCTACTGGTTATTTGCTACCTCTTGTGTTGCCGTGCAGCTCTCACAAGATTAATTGAGTTCGGTATCCTTAATTGGTTTATACACTCAGGGGATCGTTTTGTTCATATTTATGTTGTCAATTACACAATGCCAATAAACGCTCGGGATTTAATCTGATGAAATAATGTCCTGCGGTGAAGATAATAAATCGCATGTTATACTTTGTTGTTCAAGTAATATATCCTATAAATCTCTGCAATATTTCTTATCCGTATACAAATTTTGAAAACGAAGTCTTGCACTCGCAAAAATAACGGATTACTGCAATTCATAAATACAGTAGTCGAATTCAAATACGAATTTATTAATGTGTAAGGGTCGTCAACAATATTTACAGTAAAAAAACACAATGCATAAAGTAACTAAAACAACTCAGTATACGTTTTTTTAATGATGTGCAACATGTTTTGTTTTTAAACTGGTCATGTAATGTACTCTTGTGTCTGGATGTAACGTGTAGCCACAATGCCAAGTCTAGTCATGATTAAGCATCACGGGGCGGTTACATTTCTTCAAAACGGTAACCGTTTAAACTTGTGCGCTTTTATTCCGATAGTTATATACGGAACAGCCTGGGACAAAATTTGTTATGTTCAGAAATCACATTTTTCATGTCGCTTTAACTACTTAATTGAATGTTAAGAAAGCGTTAAATGAACCATTTAGAGAACAGCTGCATCATATTCATAGACCAGAGCATCTGTTACACGAGTAATTATAGACGTCCCGCGTTGTGCTGAAAGTGGGAAGATTGTTATGTTCAAATCTTATAAAGTCACGGTTATGTGTGTGAATGTGTCATATATACATTATTCTTTCTGTCTATTACAGGTATAACATTACAGTGTTAATGTTCTTGTTTAAACTGGCTCCTAAGGAGTATGCTTTGTTGTGGTTATTTTGTTGTTAAAGTATTTTATAATAAAATAAATATTGTACCGGAATGAATTATGTAGAATGCAAGTCAAATATTTAGATTATACCATATAACTGCCAATCGTGATATAACCAAAACACTTGATGCGTAGTCACACAATTATGGTATAATTTGTGTTATGATTAGTTAAACAACGGTTCAATATATGACAATATACAGTAACTTATTATACTTCAACATATTGAATAGTTATGGCCCTTTTCTTGGTGTGAACAAGTACTATACTTTGGATTACGTTTTGTTAAAGAGGATCAAACATGTGACCTCGTAGCTGCTAGGCGATCACCATACCGACCACTACACATCTGGTCGTTTCAGTTTGTACCGTCGCCTGGATATCCTAATTTGTTAAATGGTTGGTTGTATTGTTCTACCTGTTTTTCAATTACAGGTATGCAAATGGGTCGAGAATCAGTCAGACCCAAGACCAAACTACCATATCGTAGTTCTGGGGTCAGCGGGCGGAGGCAAATCGACAATAATGAGCAAGTTCATGCACGACAGATTCTTAGAAAATCACAATGAGGCATTACACAGACATATGATTCGGTTTTACAAAGTTGCGGTTGAAATTGATATTATTGACACGTCGGGCTGATATAAATTCTCTGCGATGCGCAAACTTGCCATAGCAAATGGCGACGCTTTCGTACTCGTGTATTCAGTTGACAACATGTCAAGCTTCGAAACTGTGAAAATACTGCGCGATGAATTTCGAGAGCAGAAAACTAAGGGAAAATATTCGATCGTCATCGTGGCTAACAAGGTCGACTTGGAGGCCTTTAAAGACACGTTGGGTGCCGTAACCGAATACATCGTTTGCATGGACTGGGAGGAGAAGTTCGTCATTGCGTCCGCAAAAACGGGCGAAAACGTCTACGATGTCTTCCAAGCTTTGGAGAATTCAATTCGAGAGCGAATATCGCTGGAGGAAAAACGCCTTCAATTTTTTGACGGATATCAATGCCAGTCATGCGTACGGCGAAGTCCGAAATATCCACGGTCGGACTAACAAAAACTTAAAGCAGAACAGATTCAATGGACTCAAAGACCACATGTTTCTTGCTCTTGTTTGCGACTAGATTGTGCTTAAATAAACCTATATGATGACTGTGGTAGAGTAACAAGCTGATGCGCCGAGCCATTTTAATAGATTGAGACCATGTGGCGTCTTATGGTTGCGTTTGTCAAAAACAACATTTAGGCACACCAGGGCTATGGGTGAATGTCAGAATCACATAATGTATTTAGTATGCTTATATATAAATACGCAAGTCTATTGTTTTACAGCAATGTGGTACTGATTTTGAAAATAGTTCTAAAAGATGATCACAATAGAATGAGACGCTAATTGATCACATTAAAATGGCAGATACATCGATGTATTTTCTCAGTGAATTAGTGTTGGCTGTATCCACTTCTCAAATTCGACGGATATGTCAATTTGCTAATGGGTATGATTATTTGCACTGTGTTATAAATGTATATTTATTACGAACATGATACATGTAAATCATGAATGATATGCTCTATATATAGGCAATTAGTTATAAATATTGGTCAGACTTTTCTCACATACGGAAATAAGTGCGAACCATACTGGGTGATGCAGAATTCTATAATAATATCCGTTGTCATGTATTCACACTCGGAGGTTGTGGACATTTCTTGTGTTTACATTCCGACTCATTACAGTCAACTTACAGTGCTAATTGGTTAAAATTCGTGTCAATGTAAAAAAAAAAAATATAAAAAAATTACCAATAGTATGGCCTATAACCGTACTCAAACAATTATAGAAAAATTATCAAATTATTCTGATGTATAAGAACATTATGAGTACAAAGTGTAGTGTAACTGTAAATATAAAACATATAAGAATTGNATAGATAGATAGATAGATTTATTTCGATAATGAGCAACATAACATAATACAACAACACATACATACATTAAAATTTAACAACATTTAAAATATGTTATTAATGAAATGCTGTGTGATGAACCATGTCAGTAAGCATCAATATCAAGGATGACACAAAAAAGAGATGATAATCTCTTGTTTCCATTGTGGTCCTTTCTACTGATGGTGGTCTGACATAGAGAGGCATGGACCATGAAAACAAAATAAAAAGAATCATTACAATATAAAAGAACAAAGGTATTTATAAAAATGACTCAACTATGCTGTTGCTCAATTGATTATGACAATGTAACAAGATAAAAAAGAAATACCTTATAGTAACTGATCTATGTAGCTATCTCAGACTAAAAGCACAACGTTACAAATAAAATAATATCACATTACTCTTGGGACTAGTTAGGAGTTGAAAACAAAACATGAATAAATAGGACAATAATCATCATTCTAAAAAGTGGTTCTTAACCGCTCCTTTAAAAGTATCGAAAGTGGGAATACTCCTTATATGTGGAGGTAACATGTTCCATAACTTACATCCTAGGTAAGCAAACGACTTAATCCCAAAACTTTTAACCTTTGGAGGCACAAATGACCCATGTTCACTAGACCTAGTTCTATAAGAATGAACAGAATCCTGAGTTACAAAGTTTTGACTCATGTAGCTTGGAGAAAGACCATGCTTAATTTTGAATACATGACATAGTGTAATTTGTTCCACTCTTTTGGAAACCGGCAACCAGTTTAAAGAAACAAAATGTTGGTTGCTGATATGAGACCTGGGTTCTAGATTGAGAACAAATCTGACCAATTTGTTTTGGGTGATCTGGAGCTTATCCTTCCAATATTTATTTAATCCATGAAACCAGAAGGAACACGCATAGTCAAAGTGGCACTGGATAAGTGAAGAAACCAAAAGTCTTTTAGTGTGGACTGTAAGAAATGCTTGTTTCCTGTACATAAATTTTAACCTGGCATTTGCCTTTTTGATGATTGAAGTAACCATGGATTCACCGGTTAAATGTTGATCAAGGGTGGCACCTAAATATTTTACTGATGAAGTTGAATTAATAACCTGGCCATTACATGTAATATGAAGATCCTTATTTTGCTTAAGTTTCTGCTTAGACCCAAATATGATAGATTCAGTTTTACCAAGATGCAGAGACAATTTATTATCAACTAACCAATGGCTAACAGTTTCAAGATCTTCTGCCAATTCTTTTTCAATAGTTGACCTATTTTTCCCAGAAACCAAAATAGCAGAATCATCCGCATATAGTAACAATTTGTTTTTGACCACTGCGGACATGTCATTAATATAAATTAAAAACAAAAGGGGACCGAGTATGGACCCTTGTGGGACACCACATGTAATCATACAAGGCTGTGAGAAGATACCAGACACATCAACAAGTTGTTGCCTATCAGATAAATATGACCTGAACCAACGCAGAATACCTTGACTAAGGCCTAAGGCTTCAAGTTTCATAATAAGGGTAGAATGATCAACAGTATCGAACGCTTTCTGTAGGTCCAGTAATACCATGCCTATAAAGTGACCTTTATCCATTTCAAATTTAATATAATCAGACAAGTGAATGAGACAAGTGTCAGTTGAAAATCTTTTTCTGAAACCAGACTGAAACTTGTATAATATTTCTTTTTCATTGAGATAGGATTCAATTTGGTCATAAATGCATCTAGTTTTAGACATTTTAAAGTATTTTTAATTAAAAAATCCAATCATTTTATTTCCATTACCAAGCGTACATTGTCGAAATAATAAAATGTGCTTTATGGAATTATTTCTATGATGAACAGTCTTTTGTAAGATAATGAGATAATTGTATGTATTTTCAGGATGTCATATGACGTGTATTGTTATTTCTGTATTTTGCTATTGCTCATTTAAAAAAACTAGTAACACATACTGAGAAAGGATGGCATACAATAGAATCACATGTAAGTGTCGAATACAAATCCGTTTACGAAAACGTTAACCTCTCGCTAAAACACGTGTTTCAAGTTGTGTAATCCTAACAAGACAAACTTATCTGTATTTAAAACTAACATATATGGGTCTCTTCATGTATATATCGTTATTATGAAACCGATTATATGCATTTAAATCGTGGACTTGTATAGGATATAGCTAGGTTATATAATATTGTACTGTAATCATCGTTTTTGCGTATTATGTCGTGTACGCTTTTTATACAATATTGTATTATTGATGCATTTGTACGTTTATAAAAACCAAAACACGGATGCGGGAAAATATAATAAACAAAAAGAAACGTTGTTGTTTTCCTAACCGTCGGTATGAGCAATTCAAACAACGATAAGAAGCAGATAATTGAGGTAAGAAGCACGTTCTCGAGATATCAGGCGCAAACGAACCGACCGCCAATTCGACCGACCATCAGACAATCACAAATCAATAAACCCCACGCTTCTAAGAACAGAGTGATGACATGATTATCAATATTTACTTCAATATCTTTCTCCACATTGCCAATGACGTTCGAACTTATTCTCTCGAATCTCAAACAATATCACCTGTTAGTTTATTTCCGAACAGCGAATCACTCAAATCATCTGTCGTTAATACATTCCACTTAAAAACCCTTATCAAACATGTAGAGGTCGCCGTGGCGTAGTGGATAAGGTGTCCGCCTAGCGATCGGGAGGTCACGGGCTCGATTTCCACTCTGGGAGCGTTCTTTAGATCCCCCAAGACACCAAGTATTGGTCCCTGGAAACGGACTCGAGAGCGTTTAAATAGGCTTTCGGCTTTCGATAAAATCGATATAAAAAATATAGGTTTAAACATGTACTTTAAACTATTATACAGTGCTCCCAGAAAAAAGACGTTCTTATCATTTAATACGTTTCAATTAGATAGCGAGGACACCAAATATATAAGTTTGTTTTCAACAAAAGAGTCGCTTTCATCATTTGCCTTTTACACGTTTGCACCGTAATCAATGTTGACATTTATATAGTAACACTACTCTCTAGAGGCAGATTGATGGCTTAGTCCATATGTGGAATTTGCGCGAGGAATTCATCATAAATTATTCTGTCTTAATTAGGACATCCTTCAAACGTCATACTGCGACTCTGTGAATAAGACCCGTTAAAATTAAATGCCATTTCCATTCAAGTTGGAGCTAGAAGTGGATATTTCACTTACGAAGACACAACAGAACGTTATGGGACAATTTGAAGAAATAAATTCTCCGAAAAAAGAAAGAAATACATCTAAAAAGCGCATCACTTAATTAATGTAAAAAGTCAGTTCCCAATCTATGATTCATTAACGTAAGGAATTATTAGAGGCCATGGCCATATCGATGCCGTAAGTTATACACTGCGTTCTAACTAAACTGCTTTCAAGAAAAATAGTACATACATGAAATATCCTCAATTCTGACAGGTATTGAAACTGGAATCTTTGGAATTGAAAATACTACGTGAATTTTGGTTAAAAGAAGTATGTGTACGTAGCTTGTTGTTGATTTCCACCATTAGTTTTTAAATATATATGCCTAAACTGATATATGTTGATCATATTTTTGTAGTGATGCATGTAATATTAATGCCGAGAGCAAAATATCATGATGATTTTAATATATTTCAATAAATCTTCCATTATTAGATTTTTCGTGCCTTTGTTGTTCTTTCAAAAAGTTGTTAGACTAAGTGACGCGTTTGATCTACATACAATTTATATTAATCAAGTGCGTCGGTCCATAATATTGAAGTATGATATAACTTAAATGTTTAATATATTCATATACAAAATGTGCACATTATTAATTTTATTTTCATATAATTTTCGAAAGTATGTTATAAGTCGAATTTATAGAATGTTAAAGACCACTTAAAGCAGCACATTGATATAAAAAACTGAAAACATACCCAATGCTGTATTTTAGTTTTCTAAATAAAAATTATCTCAGTGTAAATTGTTTATTTAAATAAAAGAACAAAAGAAACATTTATACTACGTAAATATTCCAAAAACAAAAACAGAATGACGTTGTATACGACAGACAAGTAATCGCATAACGATTCCATGTGGTGATATTTTTAAGAATTATATGTTTTGTCCAATCCCGTTTCGTCTTCTGACAAATAGATATATATCTAAATCCTAAATCCGTTTCACATAATTAAATGCTATTTGCCAAAAGTGTGCAATCTGTGTATCCACAATGATTGCTATTGTTTTGAAAAGGTATATACACTTTATCGCTTGCATGTTTCATATTTTGTCAATGTTATGTTTAATGTTACGTTTCCAGACGATGTCTATACGTTTTCAACGTTAAACTTGCACCTTTAGAAAATACGGAATTTGGTTGACATATTCAGTGCCGAAACAGAGCTTCGCATTTACTGTTGTAATTAAAGAAACAGATATGCAATATGTATAATAAGTTTTTTTAGAGATTTGTATTAATGAAATGCTAATTGGACGGCGCCTTTATCCCGCCTTTTCGTTTATTACTCATCTATAAACATGTAATTATGATCATATAAATTTGGTTTAATTATAAAAGACATTTTGTTTCACATTTAAGAGCTCCATTGGTTTGTTAAGGTGGCACACATCTATGGCGTTAGTGGTTAGTTTCGTATTTTTTTTAAAAACATCGATCGTTGCACTCTATATTTTTCTAAAAGTAGACATATGCACATAATAAGTTTGAATACTCCTGTTTACATGAACTTAGAACGAATAAGGGTTAATAATTACCGGATTAGTTCAAAGTAAACAATTTACGAATTTAGAACTCTTCAACAGTTTCCAGATGAGACGTTCTTGATAATGCTAGCCAAGTTTCAACAGATTATTTTTGTATGAGGTGTTTGCTTATAAGTGTTACAGCATGATCTTTATTACTGCCCACTTGGCTAAAGCCTTTCTTATAATCGCTTAACGCTTTTAAGCACGTTTACAACATATTGTGTACAAATTAATATCTGAATGTCACGAGCACATCTTAAAATGTATGTTTTTTTCAATAATAAAAATTGTTCCACACATACAATGCTACTGGAGATATTGATTGCAAAGAAAGCAGGTTATTAATTGAAGCCCTATGACCGAGACATCAAGCTTACTATTGAACTCAGTTTAGTTCTTTCAAATTCATCTTTGTTTTGCATATTTTAATTTTTGTTTAAGGTTTCTGACGACTTAACTGTTATACTGCACATCTGCTCAATTAATTACTTCTTAAAGAGACTGTCTTTCTTTCAAGGTAAATGTAGCTTAAAGTATGACTGAAACTATTCTTTGAAAAGTGCAATAGTGTAACATGGTCATGGGAACTATTATAATCCACAATATAATACGGAAGTCTAAACACATAAAGTATTAAAACACTACTACTCTAAATCGTTCCATAAATAATCTTGTTTTTGAAGTGATTAATTGTACATCGATAATAAATCAAATTTGAATAACATTTTGTCTGGTACAACTATCACGGTCACTCAGCTGGTTTCTGTCAATGGCAATATCATTGATTTATCGTCAGACTAGATAGCGTTCTGTTCTTTATTTCTATTGCTTCTTCCTGGTGTATTGTATAATTGCATAAAAAATACATTAATAGCAGAAAGCACGTTGTAAAGTCAGTGTTTTTAGGATCCGTAATATTTTGTTCTTTTTTCGTCAATTGCGTTGAAACCATGGGGTAATTTGTCCGCTTATATTGAATATATTTGATTGATAAGCCTTACTTGATTCGCGTTCATCTGGCTATGGACAATATAAATAACAATCAATGAATCTTAATAAAAGACCCTTTCAAAACAATAGATCATTGACTGTCAGCACAGATGAGATGTATCCATATGTATCGTATAATAAAATGACGATGACAGTTGAACATTAAATACTTATAAATATTGTTCAATTTACAATGTTTTGAATTACAAACAGTACACTATCTTCTTGTCGATCACTCAGATGGACACGCTGCCCGAAGGCAGCCGTGCGTTGCAGGTCCTCCTGACTGCCAGAGCTTCTCTTGCATCTTGGTCGCCTTCGCAGATATTTCCAATATGCATTCGCCACTTACTATTGCTAATGGGTTTTATATTACAATCAGACGCATATAATGCAATGCTGTTCAAAAACAAACAGAAAAACAAAACATATACCATGACAAAAGTGCGACTTCCAATAAGTGTGTACCTACTATGATATCCATACGGATTTTAATAATAAAGCTCATTCGAAACACGAAACACGCGCAATTCTTCTTTATTGTTGATAACTTATATTTTGTTTTTTACAAGGCTGGTCAAGTTATTCGTTGAATGTATAATTGTCGCTTAGCAGTGTGTTGACCTCATCGCTGAAACGCAGCTATAGATGTCTAGGATAAAACTGAAAACATGTTGTACCTTTTATATATCACATATTGATAATCAATTTAGTGCACTGTTTTGAATCATCGCTTGCCTAAAACCTGGGTCAGTCGTGTGCTGTCTTAAACCGATCGGTACAATATATTAGCCTGATACTCAGAGATGTATTGGTCCGCTTGCAGCGACGACATTGGATTTTGTTATGCCGTTGGATGAGTAAGTGGGTGCTGTTGAGTAGATGCAAATAGCCGGTTTCAAACAATTGCAATTTGTTTCATTAAATGTAAATCCCTTGAGTAATACAATTGTTTTAAATTAATACGATTGTTGAATATGTGAAAAATTGTGTATATAATAAAAAATACGTGGTTTAACCAATATCACGTAATTGACGAAGATATATGACGAAAACAAATACGTTTTGTTTTCTCGGCAGTTTTCAGGGCGGAGTAGCTTGAAATTATATCTTTTAAAACGGCAATTACGTGCATTTATACAATCCCTATAATCGTTTGAACGGATCGGTGTTTATTACGATAAATAAGAAGACGACTTTATTCACGTAATATATAATATGCATGCATTCATTTCTTTGTTGAGAGCCACGTGTTACTAAATATTGAAATATGATATTTAAATTGCTTCGACATAATCAGATAATATAGTTAAATAAATTAGTGTATATGTTCTATAAAACCATATGTTTGTATTTGTGTTCCACCTTCTCAATTCACCTGATAAAAATGATGTTTTGCTGGCAATCATGCGCTCGAACGTAAATTGGTTTAAAGGGGCTTATCGGCATAATTCCCCCCTAAATATAGACACATATTAAAACAATGCATATTTCCTATTTCAAACAGTTATCTTGTAACAATGATACAATTGTTAAGAAAAACAGCAACCCCTCAATTTTTTGCGAAACAGCCTCCATTGAGATTCACGCCGACGAAGATTAAAAGGACTTCCCAACGGCGCATTGTAAGCTTTTACTAACTCGACCACCATAAATTTTCGTTCAGAAAGTTACCTTTTTGGGGCATAAAAGATTGAGGTTTTGGTAAATGTTTCTACAATGGATCACAACTGCTAAATTCAATTAAAAATGAAAATAACTAAATAGTGCATATATATTTGGAAAATTTCTATCCCTCAACATCCTTATTTAAGTGGAAAATGTCTCGTGTATAGAAAAAAGTAAAGGGTAAAAACATGGTTGGCCGACATACCTACCTTGTAATGTGGAGATGTTATTGGCAACAAACAACTTATCTTTGCTGACCTGATAATGAAAAGACGAATGCGTTTCTTACCTCGTTTTCTAGTTCAGGATCTTAATGCTATGTTCGGTATTGTAATTGTATGACACTTAATGTGTTTAATGCCGACTTTCGTAATGGACTTTGCTAATATATCAAGCATATAATATCGTATAATTCTTGAATGGGCCAATCCAGTACATATTGCGATGACACTTAAAATCGCACCTCTTCTAGAAAGTGCGAACGTGCGCGAAAAAACCGGTTATGAAATTTAAAACAAGTTGATCATATGACGAAAATATCCTATTGAAAAAAGTAGGAAACAGCAAAATTAATTTCTTCTGTCGTAATGTATTCCAGTATTGACATATTAAGAGTTAAAATATACATTAGTTTAAAAGGCAGTACATGATTGTTTGCATAAGAGTTAACGTTAAAAGAGGGTAATAAATCGCGAAAAACGCCGTTCGGCCTCTAATAAGTAATTAATGATTTCTAAACGGTGGTAGAAATGGAGATACTACGTTAACTGTAAGGTGTGGTACAAAACATTCATAAACTGTATACGTGTAACACATTTGAGACAGAGGCAAATTATCAGATTGTAGATTAAAATTGTTAAGTTTTATCAATTTCCCATGAGCGTATCAACATTGTTGAATACTCTAGTGCATATTTGCAATAACTTGTTATTGGTGGCCTTGGATCCTTTGACAACGTTTCGAATACTGTTGTGTAATGCAAATCTGAATGGTTAATGCTGGGTCACCTATAATATGTCGCTGGCTTACGCTGTAGGTTTCATTTAAATTATCTCGATATATTGAATACTAACCATCGCCTACTATCAACTCTCTCCTAATAATGAATAAACTGCAGGTTATACTAAGAAGGTTGCAAGATGTTATTTGTTGTAAGCATATGTATATTTTAACCCACTGCAATCACTGTCTATTTGCAAATAACAACTTTGCAACGATGCCGGAATCAAGTGCTTATATTTGTCAAAAGCTTCTATTTCCTTGTAAATATTTCCTTGTTTTAAACATGAACAAAAAATGTACATGTTGTCATTATCTACACATTGATTGCATTCTTTAGATCTTGGACGTATAGATTGAAGACGTTTACATATTTATATAAAACAAGATCATTCCATAAATTATCATAAATTATGGACAATTGTATAATTATTAATTCCGATTCATAACAGGAATATTTGTAGTCGGAACAAAGACACTAGTTGTTATTTTATCAAATAAGCAAATGATTAATCTACTGCCATCAATACAAGGTGCTTCAAAATAGTCACATGGTGCGATACATTATTCAAACACTTCTAGAAATGATGGCAGCTGGTAGCACTGCTTGAATTTCCTTTGAACTTATTCGTATGGACAGGACAGGACATTAACTAGCCTTGTTTGTTCAACAGATCATATATATTACACACGTATATTTTCATATAGAGTTTATTTCGACATACAGTAGGCTTTAAGCCCATGAGTACACACATATTACAACACAATATATTCACAGGTGGTCAATGACGTACATAATGTTTAACAGAACAAAGATCATAATCTTTTTAGAAAGTTGAAATAATACAACATATGTATACACTTTATAGTATTTTGTATGTTTAGAAAAATACACATTTTTATATTAAGTAGATCAATAGATGAAAGTTTACGGAGAGAACCTTTTGATAATATAAGTCAGCTCTCAATTTAAAAGTTTAAAAAACAAAAATATATAGATTTCGTATCCGAACGTGTATTCCGGTAACAATCCACACCGAAGTGCAATTTAGTATTAATTAACGGCACTCTCAAAGTGTTTAGCTGCTCGTATGTATTATTCAACTTGACCCGTCTGCAACAAGCTTCAGTAACATTCTTAAATGGCACAAATGATGTTGTTTCTGATTGCTTAAAAGGTTTCACTGTTTATCTTCAGTACTAGATTTCTTCGTATTTAATTTACAAAGTGGTATACGTTGTCTTTTCCGGAAAGTAACGTTCTTGTATACTTCTTACGTATATGTAGAGCCATTGTTGAACCAGAAAGATATCCCGTGATTCACATCGTCTCCTACTCAGGAGCCTATGGTTCACATTGTCTAATACCCAAGTGATATCAAATGATTCGCATCTTCTAATACCTAATGGGAATCCCATTACACTCTATACTCATTCATAGATATGAGATACATGTTTTCTAATGACACGTACAATATATACGATCATATTCGGTTTAGATCAAGTTGATGATCATCTATCGAAATATATTATACTGTATTTATCAACGCACTGAACACAGCTCAACTATTGACCTGGTGAACAGCCGTTGGTCTGTTTAACCAGCCATTATCACCAATCTCCCAACAATTATTCGTACATAAAATAAGAGAAAGCCAATAAATAATAAATCTGTCAGGAATTCTATCAGGAACTCCAAACAATCAACCATCGACCTAATGGATAAAGCGAATGACCAGAATGACTCTGAACTCTGACTTAGAGATGTATACATGTAATGACCTTCGTGAAATATCACCATATTTCGTACATTTCCAGTTCGATCCTCGTGGCAGGCACACTTTTCAATAAACTTTATTATTCTTTTTGTGTTAAACTTAAAATTTCTATGCTCGAAGTTGTTTGCATGTTTGTTTCTGTCGTTATTGAAAACAAACTCATTGTTTATGGCTTATAAGAGATAAGTGTTTTTCTGGTTTTCTTAGGAGAAATTACAACACTTGTGTTCATTTATTTTCTTTAAAGCCACACACCTTATAATAAAGTACATGTTAATCAATACATATAGATGCAATTTGAAAATGTGCAAAATTGTTATTAAATCTATAGCCTAGTTAGCAAGTAATTAATTATTTTTCAAACGGTACCGCTTTAAAAACCGAAAGTAGGATTTTTATACGTATACGTCCATTTCGACAAACGCGATACTTTTTAAGTTTGAAAGCGCAAAAAAGACGGACTTCTACCTTGTAACCACCAGATATATTCTAACTGGCATAAATAAAATTAAATATATAGACTAGTTAGCAAGTAATTTATTATTTTTCAAACGGTACCGCTTTTAAAACAAAAGTAGGATTTCTTGACGTATACGTCCATTTCGACAAACGCGATTTTTTTAAGTTTAAAAGCGCAAAAAAATAACGGATTTCTACCTTGTAACCAGCAGATATATTCTAATTGGCATAAATAAAATATGTTTCTTATTTATGCTTAAATTTACTATGCCAAATAAGGCGTGTGGCTTTAATTCACATGATACACCTTATTTATGTTAATGAATGCATAGCTAATGCATTTACGTATAAATTTACACCAAATAAGTCTTGCTTTATCAATGTTAATGTTCGCAAGAGTGAATTTTGTAATTAAATGGTTATGACAAATTGGGAGAGGGGGCGGGGGTAGAATATGGGTGGGCAAAAAGGAATATCTTAAAATCCTTAATTGTTCGGTACATTTTTCTTAAAATTGATATTGGTTGCAGAATACCATGGAATTAAGAAATATGCGAAGAAAGACAGTAACATCAAAAAAACCGTAGTGCAGTGCAAAAACCTTAAGTAACAACTGACCAATCTTATCACCTGGACTTCAAGCAAGCTATCCGTAACATCACAAAATGTCAACCAATACGTTGTAAGAACACTCTACGCGTAATTTGATGAGATACACGTGTATTATCGCTTGATATATCGAATACTTCACTGGATTTCAAGGTCATATGACGTGTTGCATCAAAAGCTGCAACATAATGATACATCAAACACTTGTAGTTGATGTGTGTGCAGCTAACGATTGATTGTCCAATAATCGGTTTAATGACCGGCAGTAGTGTATTCCGCTTAAGTCGGCTCTGATGCTATCGCCTGTTTGTGTTGAACTCATCATCTGCATCTGCATCATTGTTTTCTTTCTGTTTTTCAGTCAGTTTCGTGTCAGGTATTCTGTTGATTATTGTTGTTGAACTCCATTTGTTTACTATGAATGCTTAAAATAAGAAAATGTATAATGTTTTTTTTCCGTAGCTAATGTGTTGTCTCAGTCATTTAACGAGTATTAGTTATTACGTCATATATGAAGTATTAACAGAATACACGATGTTCGGCAATTGATCCAGGAAGAATTCAAAAACAATTGTACATGCTTCACGTTGATACGTAAGCATTACAGCAATACAGTGTAAGTTATATGTGCAGACAGTCGGGATTCCATAGACACATTTATAACTTAACTCTCTACTTAACTCTATCAAATGCCTATACAAGGTATATAGTGCTGTTAGATACATGTGAAACTGTATACACATTCAACGTCTACAAACGTTAAGCTAAACAGATCCAAATAATAGCAGCATTATTTAAGATTATTGAACAATATATTGTATGTTTTTTTAACAAGATGATTCAAATGTAATACAAATGTCAACCATTTTAACATTGAACTTTTTTTACTTGAAATTCTTAGCTTGCCTTTTGGTATAAGCACAGACATAACTGTACTTTGCACAATATGTACAGCAGTAAACATTGAAGCATGGAATAATGCTTGAGATTATATTAATCATGACTGTTTGAACTTTGACTCTGCCCCCTGACAGGGGGCAGCTTTAAGCTCAGTCAAGGTAAAATATATTTTACATTCTGAAGAGAGTTCATTAAATGTGTGTGCTGTTAACTAGCCAGCTGATTTATCAGACGAATAAAAGTCAATCATCCTGAAATAACTTTATAATTTACAGAAGATACTGTAAGTTTAATTGCATATTATTTTATTTGACATTTTGTTTTTGTATGTGTTTTAACATACAGTGATTTATATATTTCTTTTCGCAGAAATTATGTGTGTTAAAGGAACTATTGAAAGCACTCTTACGTGTTATCCTTACATAATATGCGTGAATTTTAACTTTTACAGTTTTTCCTAAGCAAGAAGGTATTTAAGCTCTACCTGGACAGTTGTATTCTTTTTAAGTTAATAACTCTGGGCTAAATGTGAGGTGTGGAGCGACACAAACGGTACACACTATACATATTTAGTATAGATCATTCCAAGGCGATGATCCTACTTTAATTCATGTTTGTGTGTTTAATGTGCATTTGTGTGCCATGTCTAGTGCATATGTTTTTGTCACACTGTTGCAAATTGGTTAGTTGTAATTATTTAGGAACATATTCTGCTGGTGCAGCTGAAGATCAACCGTGTATATATTCTCCTACTTAGTGTAAACTTCATCCAGCATCTCCGCCAGTTAACGTGGACCTCATCATGTAAATGCACTCCTTTACAATGACTTGAAATAAGAATTGAAACCTCTCACGGTCATTAAAGATAAATATCCATCGTCCCACAAGACAAAATGTTAGTGTAAAATGTTGTGTTATCAAACGAGATTTATGACAGTATGTGTATGGTCTTTCTCTCTACAGGCAAATATGAATATCTATAAACATATCTATGCCTAAATTACCGATGATAGATATATCACTTACATGAAGATACTCATTGTACATTTTCAAATTTAAGTAAATTAATAGCAATCCATGTATGTACACAGCGTGTTATTTTGACAGACCATTTAAGCTTTTTGTACTTCAAGTATTGAACCTTTTATTATGATTACTCAATGTTTAACTTAATCAAACGATTAGCTAAGTAAGGCTGGTAAGTCTTCTTGTACTTTAGGAAAGCGTATTGGGCATATGGTGATCATTCCTTTAAGTAAACGATCTTATAGCATCATAAGTCTATTCCCGTATTGAATGAAATACATATACACTACTAAGGCGCATTTGAATGTTTTAAAGACAGTATCTTCGTGATATGCGCTTAATACCAGAATATTCAATTTATGTGTATAGGCCTGTATGCGAAGCTCATATAGCACATATTTCCGTGACTGTTTTCATGAAATTATACAGCGTAGCTTTAGCTCAAACAACAACTTGGCACTCAGGTCATCAATCACCAATAATTAGATAACCTTGTGTCGCGACAAACGGTACGAAACACGAACGCATTCTTATTTGTTGCATACAAACATGACTTGCATTGGATTTGTCTTGATCTTGTGAGCAACATCGTATGTTAATTATCGTGTTGTATCAGCTAGAGCGACACAAAAAACCACGCCAGTGATCTATAAAGTAAACGTATTTCGTTGATAGTGCCGAGTATCGGCTTTGCGAAGGAGCAGTGTGCTGATACCGATATTTGTGCTTCACAATCGCAAGAGCAAGACGCAGTGCATCTCCGGTTATGTTTATTTTCTAATGCCGTTATTTAACAAGGACATCGACGTTTGCGGACTATTATCAGTATGGATGTAAACATTTTATCTTGCCAACAGTAATGAATATTCATAACACATACAGTTACAGTTTGAGCATGTCAAGAGAGAATGGGATGGATACACTTAACGAAATGTTTGTACAAGATAAACACACGCAAATATTGTTGATCTAGAGTTGGAAATAAAACAAATCATTCAGGTATGTTGCCAAAATTACCATTTTAAGTTCTATAAATGTATGTATAAAGAAAACAAAAATTGCATAGATTCAGATTTAGAAATTGATATCGTCATTGGTGATAGTATCTCAAACAAAACAAGTATTATTTTGATAATATTTGTAGTAAATAAGTTTGAGGAATTGATATGATTGCATAAATTATGACCATTTATACTTTATTGCTTATTGATTCAAATATAATTAAATGTTATGCAAAAAGTGCAATTTTACAAAAGAAAGTTTTCACAATAACTGTTCAAAGGGGTTTTTATGATGAAATAATAGAGAATGCCCTATGTAACGTTTGAGTAAACTTTTCGCCATAGATTTTCTTTAAGGAAGAACAAACATTGAAATGTGTCTTCAATTCAGCGATACAATTTTTACAAGCTCAAAACCTTTATGGCGTTGTCAACCTTTAAATGCAAAAATAAATATATTTTGTGTAAATATAACAATCACGGAAGTATATTTATATTATGAATACACGTTATAAACGTGACGCCAATAAAGCGATAAATACAATACAAAAACATTGTCAGATTTGTAATGGCGTTATTGGGTAAATGAACGACTCGTTAGTAGCTACATTATGTTGCCATGCAGCCACTAGAAGAAAAATGTTATCCAATAATTCTTATCGGTGAATACAATCATTGGATCGTTGTGCTTCGCTATTATTTTGTAAAAAAAAACACTATTTGGTAAATAATGGCTAGCGTCGCATAATTATATAGCTCTCAGCACGTGTATAGGTTGTCTCAGGTCGACGTTATGACATGTTTGATGGACAAAAAAGATTATATCAGACTTTATATGTCTGAGTTATCTATATTGAAATAGTACTTTACGTGCAAACGTACCATGTTATTCCTATTTTTGCAATTGTTTGTTTTAATATTATACGTGTAACTTTAAATTACAGGTATGCAAATGGGTCGAGATAACGTCAGACCGAACTACCGTGTCGTCGTTTTGGGGTCGTCGGGTGTTGGCAAATCGTCCATTATAAGCAAATTCGTGCACGACAGATTCTTAGAAAATCACAAAGAAACCATCGAGGAATTGCATAGACATGTCATGTGGTTTGACAGCGTTTCTGTTGAAATTGATATCCTCGACACGTCGGGCGCTTATCAATTTCCTGCGATGCGCAAACTTGCCATAGCTACTGGAGACGCTTTCGTTCTCGTATATTCAGTTGACAACACATCCAGTTTCGAGACTGTGAAAATACTGCGCGATGAAATTCGAGAGCAGAAATCGAACGGCACATTTTCTATCGTCGTCGTGGCCAACAAGGTTGACTTGGAGACCGTTAAGGACGCGTCGTGTGCAGTAACTGAATCAATAGTTTGTATGGATTGGGAAGAGAAGTTTGTCATTGTGTCCGCAAAATCAGGCGAACATGTTAGCGAAGTATTCCAGGCTTTGGAGAATAAAATCAGAGAGCGCATAACATTAGAAGAAAAACGCATGAATTTAATCAGGCGAAAAACAATGCCCGTTATGAGGATTGCAAAATCCGAAAAGTTCTCGATAGGACTAATGAAAACTAAAAGCAGAACGCACTCAGTGGACACATAAACCAATCGTTTCTTTCACTTGTTTGCAGTTGGTTTGGGTATCGTCGTACATGATAAGTTAGCTAGAATGGACATACTGATGCGCCGTGTCCTTACATTAAATTGAGATCGTATGGACCGTTCTCCTTTAGACACGAATCACATTAGTTAATTTGTATGTTTATACATAACTAAATATACATACAGTTGTGTATTGTGTTATAGCGATAGTGTTCTGCTTTGACGTCGTTTAATGTCATTTGTATATCGATGCATATATGATTTGTGCTCGCGCTGCAGGGAAATTAGAAGTATACGTTTTATAGTAATTGTATGCATTCAATCTCAATACTTAGTATCAGTATGAAGAAGTGAAACTCCAGAAGCTGCAGCAGTATTGCAGTTTCAGGACACAGGATAACATAACAGTTCAAATGAAATAGCTTTTCTTTTCAAATGCATAATGTTTGTTTAATTGAGTGTCTTTTGTGTTAATTTTTTACTATATTGTGTATATTTTGTATTACATTATAATATTAAGGATATTATATTGTATTATGTTGGAAATCTGTGTATGGAAGGTAGCGTTCAACGGCTTCAAATGTTTAACTCGTGCTTCAGGTTGTGTAAGTCTCGCTAGTTAAACTTAGCTGTAATCAACAGTTACCGGTTTAGTGTTCCCCATGTTTATATAATTTGATGTTTCTTTCTTTATATTTAAATTCATACAATTGTCAAAAATTTAGTTAGAAAGCTTAATATAATATCGTATTGTACTCATCGTTATGTGGATACTTTTGTCGATGTTTTTTATATTGTCTTATTGATGCATTTGTATGTTTTGATGACAAAAACAAACTATAAACAAACATAACCTAGATGGTTGTTCGTCTGTCCCGTGTAAGTACTTTTCAGGAAATGGGGAAAAAGTAGATAACACAACATAGCCAACGACGAAAACAATAGTTTACTATTCAATCGTCAGTTGGCTTACACACAACACAATCCTGATACTGGAATAATATAGGCTGATCAAGCTTAGAAAAGGTATATGTCTATTGATTTTATATATATTCTGTATAGAAAGCGTAGTATTATTAATATTAGTAGTATTAATATAAGTAGTAGTAGTATGAGTAGAAGTTGTAGTGAAATGGTAATGACTTAGTTGTTGTAGTTCTAAATAGAAGAAGTAAAAGTAGAAGTAGTAGAAGTAGTAGTAGAAGTAGTAGTAGTAGTAGCATTAGTAGTAGAAGTAACAAGTAGTATTAGCATTAGTAGTAGTAGTAGTAGTAGTTACAAGTAGTTTTAGTAGTAGTAGTAGAAGTAGTAGTAGTAGAAGTAGTA